>NNCF01125832.1:178655-202446 GCA_002313205.1 Laupala kohalensis
AAGTTCCATTCCACCCTGGACAACTTACTTCTCCTGGAATCAGCAATTCAAGATGCTTTCGTCCGAAGACAACAACTCATCGGAATATTCTTTGACATCGAGAAGGCTTACAATACTACTTGGCGTCATGGCATTTTACAACTCTATGCCTGGGGATTTAGAGGACGACTTTCCCTGATGCTCATGTCCTTTTTGGATCAACGTTCCTTCCGCTATAGAATTGGAAGAGACACTTCGGATCTCCTTCTTCAAGAGAACGGTGTTCCTCAGGGCTCAGTCTTGAGTGTGACCCTTTTTGCAGTGGCCATAAACAGCATAACGTCTGCTGTAAAGAATCCTGTTTTACACTCTCTTTTTGTCGATGACTTTGCTATCTTTTGTTCATCACAGAGTGTCACAGGTGCGGAGCGACAAATCCAACTCGTCCTGAATAGATTATACCACTGGTCGAAAACGACAGGTTTTCGTTTCTCTGCTGAGAAAACACGCTGTGTTCTTTTCAGTAGGAGACCAAGCCTTCTGGCAGAACCTCACCTCGCCCTGGGAAACAACGTTCTCAAATTCTATCCTTTTGTGAAATTCCTAGGTCTGATTTTTGATCAGAGATTGAATTGGATTGAACATCTAACAGACCTAAGAGCAAGAACATTAAAATCTCTGAATTTATTGAAGTGCCTCAGTAGCAGGGAATGGGGCGCTGATCGCTACTCCCTGCACCAGTTTTATCGAGCATTCATAAGATCTCGGCTCGATTATGGCTGCGTTGTATATAGCTCTGCTCGTGCAAGCTATTTAAAGAAGTTGGATAGTGTTCACCATGCAGGAATGCGACTAGTTACGGGAGCATACCGAACTAGTCCCATTCCGAGTTTGTATGCCGAGAGTGGCGAACCATCTCTTTACCTCGGGCGGCAACTCCTCATGCTACGACACTTTTGCCACTTGCAAACTTTACCCGACAAACTGGTGCACAACGCGGTTTTTTATCCATCCTCTTCTTCCATCCGTTTCTACAACAACAGACTGAGAGCAACCAAACCTTTTGGATATCGCTCCAAACAAATTTTGGAAACCTTAAATATACGCACACTTAATGTCTTACATCAAGGTTTTAGTAAGTCTCCCCCTTGGGCTTTGCACAAGCCGAAGATTATTTTCGATCTTTTGCATCATGACAAGAAGAACACTCCAGCTCCGATGTTGAGGATATACTTTCAGCTAATCCTCTACAAACACCGGGACCGTATCCCTGTGTTTACCGACGGGTCGAAGCAGGCTGATGGTGTCGGCTGCTCCGTGGTATTTCCCCGTGAGACCAGTGGCTACCGTCTAGGCGACTTGTGCAGTGTTTACACTGCTGAGTGCTACGCCATATTGCGAGCATTGCGAACTACAAAGTGCTTCCGCGGATCACATTTCCTGATTTGTTCTGATTCGCTGAGTGCCCTCCAAGCAATCCAGAACATGTATCCAGCTGATAAGCTGATCCAGAACATCCAGGATGTACTTTTCTCACTGCAAAGTGACGGAAAGAACATAATGTTTTGGTGGGTTCCCGGACATGTAGGTATCAGAGGAAATGAGGAAGCAGACGATTCCGCAAAGATGGCATGCCTCAAGAATCGCGTGGATTTCTCCACGATTCCAAAACGAGATCTCCTAAATTCCGTCAAGATAAGGATTCTGAGAGAATGGAGCAATGAGTGGTTAGCTGTTGAAAGGAATAAGCTCCGACTTATCAAATCTTCTGTTAAGTCATGGAGCAGTTCCTGTAGGCCAGCCCGGCGCGACGAGGTCTTGCTGACCCGCCTGCGCATAGGACATTGTCCTCTCACTCATAGGTATCTCTTACTACTTGACGATGAACCCGTTTGTGAGGAGTGTAGCTGTTCTCTGACAGTGCGTCACCTATTAACTGATTGCAGAAGATACTCAAGTATACGGAGACAAATTGGTCTGGCTGCAGATTTACCAACAATTCTCGGAAATGAAACGGTTAATGTTAACAAACTATTGAATTTTATGAGTAGATTGGGGCTCCTCCCACAAGTGCTTGGGAGGGTTTAATATTTGCATTCCCTTTTCATCTTTACTGTCTTCTTTGTTTTCATCGTTCGTTTCTGTAATTCGAAAATATAATATTTAGAAATTGTTTTCTTGTTTGCGAAATAATGTATTGGTATTCTGTTTTCTTTTCTTTTCTTTCATCTTTGTATTTAGATATTTGTTGATTTCAGGAGGGTTTTTTAGTGGGTATGGTCGAGATATTCGGCGAGTCCCACACACGGGGAAGAGTCATTGCGGGTCTTCTCTATGGTGCAAAACTGCATTTTTCCCTACTTGCATGGGCTCTAATGACCTCGATGTTGACGAGTCCCAAAGCCCCCCACCCCCCCCAAAAAAAAACACACACACACAAATGCACACGTTGCCTAAGCACATAATAACGATAAAGAGATAACACGCAGGGACAGATAACACGGATATAATACAAGCGTGGCAAATAGAATGGAATAGATCACCAAAAGGGAGACAATTATACGTGTTTATTCCTGATGTAGAGCCGAACCATTCGCCGAGAAGAGAAGAAAATGGTTTAGCCCGAAACCAGGATCTTGGAAATGTTGATGGACATGGAGGTTTCAAAGTGTACACATTTAAGACCTTTTACACAGATTTAAATTGGTGGATGAGGAACAGTGGACAAGAAGCAGAGACGAGAGACCCTATATTTTGGGATTGTATCTTCTATGGACAAGAGCAAGCGAATTACCTCAAGAAGATGATTACTGTAGGAATAACTGAGATGGGACCAGACATGATAGCAACAGAGAAGCAATATGGAATATTTAAGAAATGCGTAGACGATATAAAGGAAATAAAAGGAGGTATGAAAGGCTAGAAGTATAATTACGCCCACCTATCCGTGCTTCAGGACGAGCACCGTCCAGGAGGACAAACAGAATAAGAAGAGAAACAGGAAAAGTCACGGAATGTCAGAAGATGGAGACGCGATAAGAAAAAGAAAAACTGATGAAAAAAATAACGATAAGAGACTTAATCAGTGCTGCAAGTCTGTCGCTAATTAAATTAATTTGATGTAGTATAGTCTAATCAACTCACTACTTTAACAAATTAGAAATTTTCTCAGAAATCGGAACTTCGACAGTCCTCACTTTGTCGACTCTGATCACGGAGGGCATCACCACTCGCTCCAACATTTTGATATTGACTCCCCATTGCTTCGCGCGTGGGTGACCTACAACCTGCTTTCTCCACTTTTATTTTCAGTAAAAGAATCAGTGGGAATGTAATCCAATGATAAAAAGAGGTTTGTTCCAATTTCGTTCGTATTTTGAGGATATGTTGAATTTTCCTTTGACCTTGTGTACCTTATTGTGTTGTGGTGGATTTATTTTTAACTCCTTTCTGGGAAATGATGCATTATGCATTTTTATCGTATGCCCTTGCAGCAGACAGGAAGCTCAAACTTTTACCGCTGGAAATTTTCCTTCCCCCATAGTCCAGGCTAAATAAAGACTCACCGTTTAAAGTATTTGGTGATTTTTTAAAGCTGATATTTGGAATTTTATTGACAGGAAAAAAATTAAAAGAAATTTTATTTACAGTTTTTGCTATATCTTTGTAATAACTAAGCAAGAGGTTTGACCTCGATTAGAGCACTAATTTGAAGACTGCGTTGGGAATGTCATCTGTCATGGTGATATTTTTAGTGAGACACCAACTTCATGGAGTTTCTCAGGAAATGATATCCTCTTCTTTTACTTGAACCTCCGAGTTAGGGTTTGGCTTTGGAGTCTTGTGACCCAGAAACAGTACATCTACGATCTGTTTTACATTTTGCAAATCATCCAGTACAGGCATCTTTACTTCACCACTTGCTTCTTGTCACTAACCTGAAAGGTGAAACCCACTGGTCGTTTTCAATCTCTTCACAAAGTTTTACCCAACAGTTGTTTACTTTGTTTAATCATTATTTTCAATGCCTATCCATCTAGCATTTTTGAATCAGTTTTGGAAGATTTGATTGGGTTAGTTCACTCTTCCCTTGCATTTTCCTTTTCCAGAATGACTTTGTACAGTTTGTCTTGTTTTGATGGTGCATAGTCATGGGTTTCATATTTTAATATTTCTAGTTTCACTTCCTTTTCACACCTATTATCCTTAAAATTAAAACTAATGTGGAGATGGTGACCCAGTGTAATTTCCTCAATTTTCCTTGCCGCAAAGTTACACAAACAAGTGTTACATCAATTACATCAAATGTTACGAAGAATTTTTTACCTCGAAATGTTAATGTTCTGCATTGTTCTATACCTTGTGCAACTCTGCGATCGTATCCACAAGGGCAATTCCCCTGGTGTCCATGTGTCTTGCACCCCACTCAGGTGATTAAAGATTTACGTTGCTTGCTGTTTCGACTAGGTCTTGTTCTCCATATGCTTATTTCGAGGTCTCCGTGGAGTTCACTGAGCTGGTCATCATCGATATTGGCATAGAAGTAATCACTGTTAATCTTCAGTTCCCTAGCTTCAATGCACATGTACCTTTTGGCTTCTTCATGGCTACTCTTAAGGGATATGATTCTATTGCAGACAGCAGTAGCAGCTTTTGTATCTTGCTTCAAACCATGTCATACCCTGAAGCTCTTCATATTGCTCACTAATAAGAATGAAGTAAAAATATTTCTCTTGCAGTTTCCTTCATTTTATCTTGGGTTTTCTTGGGTGGTCTTGGACGTGGTCTTTTTTTCTGTAGGAAGTTTATCATTTTGTATTCTTCAAGATCCTCTTGAGTTCCAGCTGATCTTCAGTATTAGTCAGGATTTCTATCTCCACGCATTACAGCATCGTGAATACAGAGCAAGTCTTGGACTTGTGGCTGTGGTTTCAACATATTGAACACACACAACCTGTCAACTTTTAAATAAAGTTGCTTCATGCTCCAAACCGACGCACTGGAAATGTGTCATTTGTTTTCTTTTCTTCTTTTTTTTTTACACTTTGATACCCAGTCAATTCTGATCTGTATTTCCTTTGCAAATGTATGCCTCTTGAGCAGTGGATCAAAAACTGCAAGTTGGGTGGTACCAAAAGTTTTCTTGGCTATAAATATTGTCACTGGATTCATTTGTCTATCTCTATTTTTTAAGTGGGCGTAAGAACAGCATGCTACTCACAAGTGGCCCTTGTAAAATAAACATTTATCATTGTACCACTTGCATACTTAATCAGGATGGTGTCTTTAATGCAGTGTGCAATTAATCCATGGTACTGCTATTTCTTACTTCCCTCATCCTCAAAAGTAAGATAGAAGTTCAGGAGCAATATATTATCTTAATAGTGTTAATTGCTACTTGGATTTTCTCTCGTTTGCAAAAAAACATTCTGCCTTGTGACTATTCTTTAATTTATATATTCTGAACTATTTTTCTTTAGATTGATTCATTTCCCTCATGTTCTCAGCAATCAGGATTATGTATCTCATTCTTCATTGAACACGAAACATATTAGTGGTTCTGCTTCTCCCATTCTTTGTAAATATAATTGATGTCCAGTTAAATTCTGTGTTCTTCTAGAATGCCACATTTTTTATTTAACCAAGGAATCAACCTAGAATCAATTGATGTGTCTATTAGCTTTGATGAGATTCAACCCATTTCTTTTACCAACTCTGCAGTTATTTTTTGCATCCCTCTTTTTAATACTTATTGATCTTGGAGATAATTTTAGTGCCTCATATATCTTGTTGTTTGTTGATTTATAATTTGTTATTTATTTAAACTTGTATTAATAAACTTTTGATTTTTATATTATTATTTTAACTCTTTTCAGCACCACCTGTACTCTTCAATTCTGTTGCTGGTTTACCTCAAGATTCTGGTGGCTCCCAGGATAGTATGCAAGGTAAGAGAAAACTATCTTTAATGTGAATGTCATTTGAAATAGGATACATACAGAAAACATTTCATCATAATTTCATTTTGCTTTGCTTGCTTATTTAAATTATAATTCAAATTGCTTATCACAAGAAATCAGTAGGGTATTTATAGATGTTGAATAAAGGTTTTTGGTGTATGTATCGTATTTCAAGTGTCTAGTACAATGACATACTCATGAACTGACTTGACAAAATTATGCATTCAGGTTCGCTTTGTCACTTTCTACACATATTTGTGGATATTGTACATTTAAAATAACTAACTGGCAACAACAATTATGAACTCAAGTTTTCCCTTTTCCCTCACAAGTGGGTTTTAATAATTTGGAATTTATATTTACACCTGCGGTCCCATTTGTATATTTTAAATCTTACACAGGAATTTGCAAATGATTTCAGAGTGTAGGTAGGTGACAAATATTTTTTGATTCTTGAATCTCATTATTGAGGTGTTTGATTATTATTAATAACTTAGGAACATTGAAGTAATAAAATAATTTTTTTTAATTAGATATCATTTTAGACATTTTTATGCTTTCCTGTACTTTTCTCTCCAAAACAGTGATTTCTGACATTATTAAATAGAAACAGTGAAAAGGTAACTGAAGCTCATTGTTGCAGGATTGTTGGCCTTAAACATTCAAATAGACAGTGCGCCGGTTGGTAGGCATACGTTGGTTCCTACTGAGATGCGAAGCAGGTCTCAACACAGAGTTCAGAAGAGATGTGTCCTTTGTTATGCTACATATAGAAAGTTTATGAACAGTAATGACGCAGCCAAGAAAGCCAAAAGGATTTCTACATACTGTTCTGCTTGCCCTACCAATCCATTTATGTGCATGAAGTGTTTTAAGGAAATTCATTCCTCACCTTCTGTAGAAAATCGTGCCTTTCCTCACATGAGAGCGGTTCGACCTAAAACTGAGCCTGACAGGGAAAAAATATTTTTTTCTAATAACAATGTTGGTTATTGAGTTTAGTATTTATGAAAGTTAAAAATTCTCAACATCTCTTTTCTCTTCTGTGAAAATTATCCAAACAAATAGTTCAATTTAGGAAATATTGTTCAACAAAGTTGACATTTCTGTAGGTCAATATGAAGTACAGTCAATTTTGTTTTACACAAACTGTATTGTTTTATCTCAGATAATGGCGAATTCTCACATTCAGACAGTTGATTCAAGAGCAAATTTTTATCTTTTAAAATATGTGAGGTAATAAATAATGGAAAGTTTTTAAATTACATGCAATAAGTGTTCAATAATAACTTAGCATTTCTTGTCTGCCCTTGGCAGAATATTGGATAATGTTTACTTTTGTTGCTCAGCAGTTTCAGCATTTCCACTATTTTTGTTTAAAGGTTGGGAGCAAGAACAATTGTCAAAGACATTCACTGACTCAGAGATAAAAGTTTGAAGATGTATACAACTATTTAAAATAATAAATAATATTCCCACCCATGACAGTTTTGGATGATTACTTTACGGTGATAAATATTTGTTAATTTTTTGATCAGTTTGTTGAAATATAACTTGTTCCTTAATGATTTACGTTGATAATGACATAGTTATGAATAATTACCTTCTACTATTCAACTGCTAGATTTAAAAAGTTAGGAGGTTTGCGGCAAATACCAGCTAGAACACAATCTTTAAAAAAAAAAAAAAAAAAAAGAAGAAGAAAAATTATATAGAAGCACAAAGGAACAGAGGGAAATACAGAGAAAAATGTATCCTCCAGTGAAAAAGCTTTTAATGAACATCAAAAGAAGGAGTCTGAAAGAAAAATAAGTCATAAGTTTAGAAGGAAATTTGTATCAAATGAAATTGTTACATTTATTAACACACGTTGAGATACAAAACTCAACTCTTAAAGTGCATAAGAAAGAGACAACTATTTCACTGATACTAGATGATAGCTACCAGAAAACAAACATAAAACCGTTCCAATAAATACACAAAATAACGACTCTTTCTTTAAATACATATTAAATACTTCAAGATAAGATAAGAAAGCTTGTGATCACGATCCTGGAGATCAGATCAGGGGTCAGATTTTTAAAAGAATTCATCAGTTGTGTTCTTTCCTATCCTTCTGTGTCAAATATTCCTCTATAGTAGAAAGGATTGGTTTGTAGCCATGTTATTATTCATTTAATTTCTTTTCATTTCATTTGGGATGCATTGGTATTTTCATTTCATTGAGATGTTATAAATTTTTGTCCCAATGTTTCATAGTTCCTTTTAGTACTGGGCATGATGTTGTGGTGGCAGTACATAGCTTTTGGCATGATGGGTGTTATATCGGTGGATATTGACACCTCTAATCCAATTTCTATTGTCAATGCAGAGAATGCATTCAAGAATGTATAATCCCGTAATAGTGATGATTTTCATTTTATTGAAAACTTCCCTATTTAAGTCTTGGAGTCCTAAGTTTACCATAATTTTAATAATCTTTCTCTAACAGGCCTGTGTAGGTTGGTCTTCATAGTACCACCCCATACCACAAACCCATTCCTCAGATGTGATTCGACAGTTGCATTCTGACAGTTGTAGTATTATTGATAATTTGGAGTCTCTTTATCTCATATTGAACAGGGCAAAGTTTCCTGCTCACTAGGTTCGCTTGGTCATCCCAGGAGTCTTTAATCTATTATTAATCCAAAATATTTGGCTTGTTCTGACCTGTTCTTGGAACGTCTGTGATGTTATCTTTCTTGTGCCCGAGAATTAGTTGGTTTGTTTTGCTTTCATTAATCTTAAGTTGGATTTGTTGGTTATATTATGCAGCCCCATTCAAAGAAATATATGCATTTATTTCCAAGGAGTCAGATTCCTTATTGTTTAACTATAAGACTCTGTTATTTGCATACATTATTGCAGACTATTAGGTTTCATATATTTGGTGAGGTCTCATTTATTTCCAGATACTCTGACCGGGTAGTACATAATGTTGCCATACCTGTGTGTTTTATCTCCACTAATTGGGTTCTTCCTTACAGATAGCTCTTGAACCATGTTGCAGCTTGTCCCTTCAATACTTCCTTTGGCTTAAAAAATGAAAACACTAAGACAGTCTCATCTTACTGCACAGACTGTACCTCTGTAGTCCAGTCATATGGTAGTTTGGCAGGGAAAGGAAGCTCTTTTTCTCAATCGTTCCTTATGTTTTCGGAGGTACTGAATCCAGGTTTCAACTTTGTCACTTGGTAAAGCTTGTGTGTTTTGAGAAAAATTTGAATAACTTCAAAAAAAAAATTTTTGTTTTGTTTTTTGTTTATAACATGAAACACAACGCTTCTAGGGAAAAGTATACGTATGCAAAAATTGTATATATATTAAATTTTCTACAAATTAGGTCTTTACTTATTTTTATCTGATGAACAGATATCGCACCAGAGCACAGTTAATTATCTTCAAGTACTACATTAACCGTGTAGCTTTTCTGTAAATGCACGTTTCAAACAATTAATTTTTAATGTTCTTATGTCCATCTCATGACATAATAATGATATGGCTCTTGTCCTAATGACCCCAATGTTCGTGGTACAATGTTCATAGTGAGTCTCTAAGATGCTACTGAATTAATTGCAGCAACTTCACATAGTTTCTTATTACAGTTGTCCCACAATCTTTGACCTTAAATTGAGAACCATGTAAAGTACAAATGAACTGGATAATAAAAAAAATTGTATTGATAAAATGTGGCTCAAATTGTAATTTTAAGATAGTAATAATAATAATTCTTGACAAAACAGTGGACTTGAAGGTGCTTTACAAATATTCTTATACACTTACAAACATCTCACTTATTTAATTTATCTCTTTGAGCTCTTGAAATGTGTTCTTGGTATTAAACTTTGAAATTATTCCATTTTTATTTTTCAAACATTGTATTCTGAGCTATTTTGAAAGAAGTGGCAGTATCTTATGTAATACTTTTAATGTAGGGGTTTTGAAAGTTACTGGACACACTTGTTGCAGGACTGCCCATGTCTGAGCGTAAGGTCATGCAGGTTGGGCTCCACGAGTTACATCTTACTGCCATACGCGGACGCAACTATTCCAGATTACGCCGTCGATGTGTTCCTTGCTATGACTTGAATCGTAAATACTTAGGAAACCATGCAGCAAATCAAAGGACTGCCAAAGTGTCAACATTTTGTGCTTCATGCTTAAATTACCCATTTATGTGTGTGGCATGTTTTAAAACTCATACACCATGTACTTTGTCACCACACTTCCTAAAATTTGATAACTTTTAAGAGGCATTACATTTTCTTGACCTCACATGCTAGTAAATACAATATCCTAAATCCTCCAGGTATCATTGTGTTTCTTCTTCTTTTTCATATGTTTGTTCCAATTTTCGGCAATTCTAAAACATTTCAAAGAGTTGAGGACTCTAGTGACTACAGTGCACTGAAGGATATGGAAGAGATAAAAATTCTTAAGCAAAAGTTTTCAGGTAGGATCTAAAATTACCTGATATTTCATAGATAACCATTGATATTTCGTGGAGAAAACTTACAACATTCAAAATCAAATAATTGGTGATGGAGATAGGATTGTCACCTGAAGCTATTTTCTTCTTGCTCAATCTGAACTTGTACCTGTGACATGTGAACAAACATATTTTTTTAATAAAAGAATTTCCTCATCAGTTAATTGGGTTGCAAAAAATTCATGCATTCGTATTGTGGGTTAGAGGTATTCAATTTCTCACTAATGTAGTTTGCTGTATGGATGGCTTATGTACCCTTATTAGAAAAGACTGTTTGTTTCATGCCTGAAGTAAATTCATGTAACTTTTTCTTTTCTTCTGTTTTCTGTTTTTATTATGTAAATATAAAATAAATTTCTTCTTTTTTTGCTCAGTATGATGTAATTCAAAACTATGTGAATGTTAATTTTATTACTTTTAAGGTTTTATTCTGATCGACTGTTTATGTTAATTTTTTCTACTACTATCCAATAGTGGGGTACATAAATTTTTTTAAAATACTTCTAATTTTATCTACCAATTTTCATTTTATTTTTAATATTTCTAAAGAGATCACTTATGTGTTAATAATTTCCATTTCCTTTCAAATTTAAGTACGAAATTATTTGGGATTTTAAAAATTTCTATTCTGTAAATTAGAAATGTTGGTTAATGCATTATGTGTACTTACCACTGTTATAAAGTGTCATTTGTCATTCTTCTTCAGATTGATATGAAGGTTGCTTTGTATTTAGCACAGGCAAAGTTACATAATCCTTCACTTTCCGTAAACCCTTGGAAAAATATTTTTTATTAACCAGCAACCATTTGCCCCAAATTATAATGTGCTTACTGTGTTACTCTATTTTTCTTTTTTTCCACTTCATTTTTTTCCCTTTGAACTATTTATTATAGTGCTTATAAATGTTATCTATTACCTTCAATATTTTTTTTGGGGAAAAGTTCCTAAGAAAATGTGATTATTTAATGTATTTTTCTTTTTTATTTGCTAATAAATATTTAATGCAATAAATACAAAGACTTATTGGAGAAACAATGCATCTAGTATCTAATACTGTTTGAAATTGTGTGTATCTCTGTAAAAATAATGCATATATGTATATAGTAGTGTAAAGAATTCTTCTTAAGACCAAAGATTGTTTACATTACATGTTCATGAAAGGATGTTGAGTACAACATAATAGGAGATTTCAATTGAAAATAATGACTGTGATAAAAATTAATTATTTCTCTGTAACAAAAAATGACTTTTCCTTGAATTATTTATTGTGTAATTTAAACGGTGTTCGGCCAAAGTTTCCTTTTTGGAAAGGAAGAAAATATTATTATATTTATACTTTTTCTCAGTCAGATCAAAGTATGTCATTGTGTTTGCATGTAGCTTTAATATTTCTGTTACATGGTAATTTTGTGAACTTGACTCATAGATATTAAATTTTGCGTTTGTGTACATGAGAAATTTCTGTGTTTTATGTTGTAAGTATTTTGTTTGTAGTTAGATAAATAATGGTGGTAGTGTGTTAACTTAGTTTCTCATAAGTGTGATGAAACCTTTTTCAAATTGCTTTCTTTTATCTTTGGAAAAATGATACTTTATGAAGTCTTGTTACCTTAGTGAAATAAATTATCGATACTTGTCATTTTGGTCAGTTTTTCTTGACATGTTCTTCTGTAACTTAATAACTGAAATGAAAGAAAACTGAAGAAGTCTACAATTGACTCATTTAATGCAAGGTAAGTTAAATGTAATATTACCAGTTCTCTGTGACTGAATATGTTTCATGAATCAGTTATGTCTCTTTCCTATGTCATGGATGCAATCTAAAGAATAATTTTTTCATTTTCATAAATAATTTCTGCTTTGGACTAGAAACTCAGTGTTATGGTAAAATGTCTGTTTACAGGTAGCTTCAATGGATACAGTGATGATGCTGTTTGTCCTGTGTGTGGGAAAGTTCTCCGAAAAACAAGTTTGAAAAGACATATAACAGATAGACATAATCCTGGGCAATATGTTCCCTGTAAAATTTGTGGGAAATTTTTCAAAACACCTAACAGTCTTGGAACTCACATGAATGTTTTCCACAAAGATATTAAGAATAATGACAAGAAACCCATGTGTTAAAAAAAAATTAGTCAAGAACATGGTATTATTAATTTATGTAATTTTTATACTACTATAGAGAATAGGACATTTTTTACACTTGTATAAATTTCCACATTGTTACACATTACTATTATAACTTTATAGTTGCAATCCTTTGTCCTACTAAAGGAAATACATCTCAAAGGCCACAGGTATGAAAGAAAATTTGACTGAGAATGTTACGTATTTGTGTTCCTTAAAGAAACATACCTGTGCTTCTGTGTGTACTATTACAGAATGATCTCCTTTTCTGTTGATTCCATGCTGTGCTGGTCTTGTATCATGAATATAAAAGATCAAAGAAGGTATAATACTACAAGCAGTACAGTAGTCTTGATTATCATGCTTTATGCTTTTTAGATAGGTATGGACAGATTCTTTACAGCTCTAACTTGAGTAACCCTATCATGAGGGATAAATTATTCTTGGTTAGGTTTTGTACTTATGACTCAGATTTCAAGCACTTCAAATAAGCAGTTTCTTTGTTTGCAGGTATTAACTACAGAGCCATGTTTAAAAAACTGAAATCATGAATGTGTACAAATAAAAACTTAACTAATTCTATCTTAGAGCATCAGTTAGCTTCTCCAACTTTCTCAAGTTGTTGTTATTTTTTTCATATATAGTAATCCTGGATCAATTTTACCTTCAAATAAATTATCTATTTATTATTATTATTATTAAGTTTTGATGATATTTTTTGTTTAAATATTACTTACCTCAGTTCTGCCAGGAAGCTGGTGGTGAGTGGTGGATGGATAGATTTCCTAATCAAATTTTCTCTGTTGGCATTTTAAAATCAAACTTAATTGGATAAAAATATTTACAAGTAAATCCTTGCAAAAAGGTTAATTTTAATGCATTGGTGGAGCGGTGTTAATAATTTTGCCTCATTTTAAAGATCATGTTTCTTCAAGAATGGCTTTATGTCATGAGAATTTTATTCTTGGATATGAACAAAATTTTTCTAGGATATCTTTTTAATGAAATTAATTATGTAAATATGCCTTATATTGGTAGGTAAGTAATATTTTGTAAATTAAAATCTTATTACTAACGTACCAATATAGGTCATATTTTTTAATTTATTGAATATTAAAATGGTAGAAGAAATTAATTTAATTATTTATTTATTAAATATCATTATTATTATTTGAGAATGTGTGTGATCATCATTTTTAATCCTATTTTACCAGGAAAGTGGAGACTTATTTTCCATTTATGCTTATTACATGTACCATTTGTCGGAAAATAGTTTCATATTAAATTGAATAAAAGCGAATCTGTAAGTTGGCATTACAATTATATTAACTGCTTCATTGCATCATCAGTGGGCGTTAAAATTCTTTTGTGGTGTGAGCATTTGTTTTGAAAACAAGTAAAACACAATTTGAGGAAATTGTGAAAAAGTTGACTTAGTTCATATCAGATACTAAATATGATTATGATAGAGATAATTGAGGTGATAATACTCAATTAAATGTAACAAGTATTTTTGGTTTAATGAGTATCTCTCTTATTCTTAAATCCAACATGCATCCAGTCAGATTGAGAAATTTGTATTTGCCATGTAGTCAGTATTTCAATCCTTAATATTTTAAAACCACTGATCAGTTAGAATGAGTAAGATGCCGAAAGGTTAATTCAGTTTTCCACAAATGGTTAATAACAAAACATTTCCAAAAGTATGGTAAATTGACTCAAAGTAGGAAACCTATTAAACATCTTCATTAAAAGTAATTGTTCCAGAATACTGATTGTGGAATCCACAATTTTTAGCATATCTAATACTCTACAAATATATGACACTACATATTTAAGTATTGTATGTGTAGAACAAAATTAAATCCGCCTTTTGCAGTAAACGGTTCCTTTTTGTATTCAATATGTCTGAAACTTGTGTGATGTCCATTTATGCAAATTAATTCTAATGAAGTATTGTTGCCACCACATAATTTTAAGTTACCAGTTTCAACTAAGCGATGACATGGGCAGCGACTCTGTACTACTAACCTAAGTTATGCATGGTGAAAACTGAGTGGGGTCTACATTTCTAACCCAACAGAGTTAGGTCGAATATTCTTTTGCTATTTCTCTATCTTGCGTGTACTAACTGATAAATTGCCTCTCGGGTAGTACTGCAAGAAACAAGAAGGACCGTGGCGTGAATCCTGATGTGGAAATTTAAAAAAATTTATTTTATTTTGTCAACATCAAGAAGTGCCTTGTAATTCATTGTACTGACTTGAGCAGAGGTTAGTAAACTGTAAGTCATTGCAGTGGCAGATTGTGAATTGTTGGCGTAGGGTTCATGCATACCTGGGTGGAGGGTATGAAAAAGTTGAGAGAAGAAAAAGACAAAAGTAACTTGGAACATTTTATTGTAATAATCTTAATTCTTCAATTTAAAAAAAGCAGATTTACTTAAAAAAGTTTTCTAACTAAACAATTACAAATATGTATAAAATCAGCACCGGATCACAAAGGAATAAAAATTAAGTGTCTTCACTATTTTATTATGATTAAACTAACTAGACCAATTTTAAAACCAATGTAGGCTTCCACGACTGGAGTTGGTATGAACTTGTTTGTCCGGGAAAAACCGCGTCTTAGTCGATAAAACTATCAATGTTTCAGCCAATGTGCTGTGGCCTTCTTCAGGGCAATGTCTGAGTCATACAGACCTAAGTCACTGTTGTACACAGAGTACTCTGTGTACGGTGTACATGACAATGGCGAGTTGTGCATTGTTCATCTAGGAGCAAGCAAAATTTGGGTTTCTGTTTTTTTTAGGATAGTTAGTTACAGTAAGAGTGTCTGAGGTGCGGGTGCTGCCAGGAGTATTCCTCACTCTCTTCAAGCCCTAATTCTGATCTGGCAAACCAATTTTTTTTAAAGGAAAATTTTGTATATAACTTAGAATTCATTACATTAACTTGGTAACATTTTCTCTTCTTCAGCAATAAAAATTTTCCTAACAGTAATTTTTCCATGTCAGTATTCTAACTTCCTTACTTTTCAATATTACAGTGCGAAAGTTGAATAAAATAATATTTTAAAGCATACCTTTACCATATGGCAAATTGTGAATTACTGAATTGATCCCCCCAGTGAAGAATAGTACGTCTCAGTGGCATGAGTATGTTACATATAATGGCGGATTTAAGGTTAAAACCCTGTAGGCAAAAAATATATTATAGACAAAAATTTGCAGGAGGTATAGGGGGGTAGACAAAATTTAAACTGCTACTGATCGTTTCTACCTTCCTTAACAACACACACTACACACTGCTGTATGAAATAGTTTTACTTATTTAATTTTGACATTTAAAGGATCTGAGACTTCTCATCTGGCTCCCTAAGGTTAACAAGTTTTCTTCCTTCAATTTAGAAGCCTATATCACTCTTAATGAGAATCAACACAAATGCATGAAACATCTTCCATAGGATGATGTTGGGTGATGAGCCAGCTTTTTGGTAGATGTGTGAATCGGTTGCTAGGTGAACAGTAGCAACTTGTTTTAACTGCATTTTATGTATTGAAAAAATGAGTGGGCAACACTACTATACTTCCATTATTTATTACTAAATATGATAGTGAATAATGTAGAAAAGCTTTTTGCTAGTTTTGTGAATTTATTCCAGATTTTTGATAGGAAATTATTCATTTTACAATATTTTTTGTACATATAGTTTTTGTAAGTAATGTGTTGTGTATTTTACAAAAATGTATCAAATAAAACAAGCAAATTGATTTGACTGTAAATTGGTGATAATTGTTCTGAAATAAAATGTATAACTCTTTATTTCTGTGAATTCCTTAATAATTTAAAAATTCAACTGTGCTTGCTTATTAGTTCTGCTGCATTTATAAAATATACAAATCTTTAATTGCTTTGGATACAGTAGACTAGTGAAAGTTGATGTAAGAATTCAAACAGTTGGTCCTTTCAAACTTATAGTAAAATGTTGACAATATTTTCCTCTAAAAAAGAAATTGTTATAAATAAATAAATTTTATTGTCAAAAAAGCAGGTACAAACTGTGTATGACTATGTGGAGGATAATAAACTAATTTACTCTCCGGAAGCAAGCAAGGGACCATCCCATCAATTCCGATCAAGGGCCCTAAGGCAGAGGCGGATTCAACATTTCAACATACTCCTAACGATAAAAAAAATTGTTTGACATGGGTATTAACAAATACCAACAAATATTGTATTTAATAAAACATAGAAAAGTCATTTCACAAGTACGTATTATTATCAAGCTATAAGTCATTTGGAAAGTATTGTTGATAACTCGAAACTATTAAATAACACTAAATTTGCTAATAATTATATCAATTGATACCATCTCTAGGCAAGAGCTTAGTGAGTCTTTATAAAAAATCCACCTCTTCCCGAAGGAAAACCAGAGAAAAACCCGGGCCAGGATGGGGCTACAGAATTTATGTACACACCGTACCAGGGTTGAGTACGTATACAACTAAATTTATATGAATAATAAGACAATACTAGCATGCACGAAAATAGTTTTGAAATTGTTGTCAGATATTTTGAAAGTACTACAACAATGGTGTGATAAAGTACAAGACTACTTTAATTTTTATTAAAATCAATAAATTCTTTTACAGTGTAGAAGCACTGGTGCTGAAGGTAGCTTTTAGCCATGGATTTGAAGAGATTCAATTTAATAATATCTTTTATATTTTTGGGCAGGGAATTATATAGAACGATTCCTGAATGATACAGCCCTTTTTGGCAAAGCGCGGTTGACACTCTTGAAAAATGAATATTATTCCTATTGCGAGTATTGTGTTTGTAAACAAAACTATTTTGAGACAGTGTTATGCGAGATTTGCTCTTTAATCATTCTTTCCAAAGAGTTGTAGGAAATGTGAGCCCTTTGATATTGAAGCAAAATTCTACACAGACTAAAGAAAGTGATCCTTCATTTTTAGTGATTGAGAGTGAATTGAAGGTTTATATGTAACAAGTAGGACTTACTCCAATTAGTTTCATGAAGCAGGAATAGCTGGTGATCATCTGATCCAAAGCATCTCCAAATTGTTGGAGTTAAAGAAGGCATATATCAGAATAATTTTCTCTAGTCGTTACGTTCTTATGACTTGTAGTCATAGTTATTATAAACTTACAAATAAAAATACTACACTCCTATTGCAGTAAAGTTCACAACCGGAGGGAAGTAATGATTTGCCATTCTCTTTAAGAAAAGAGAATTGAAAACCTATGTGCGTGAACCGTACTCTACACTGGTTTCTAAATATCCTAGAACCTTCAATTGAATATTTGTTACTGCTGCATTTGCTTTCACAGTCTAAGAGTTATATTGTTGGCTCAACATTATTTTCAACAAATTCATTCTTGAAACATTTTTTTCCATTAATAGGTTAAGAATGGAATGTGCATTTTAGCAACAAACAAAATTTATTTATTTCACTAAATAGTAGACAAAAATGTAGAATATTAAATAGGTTAATATGTCCATGGTAATTGGGCCTACAGCTGATCTACAATTAACTAACTATTGTAATTAGTAAATTAATTAAGTTTTATTAAAGCTGATTTGAGTTGATTCATATATTTTAAAAATAAAATTTCTAATATATTTGTTTTTGAAACACAATTTTGGATAATTTCGTCATGTTTCATGTTGAGAACCTTTTATTGACAAAATTGAGGAAATTAGAATTATTCTTTGTGTTCTTAAGAATTTAATCCTAAGGGTTTTGTCACTTATTCCACCTATTTGCTTCCCATTTGTTTAGTTAAGTGATTATGAAATTAATTTTTGTTCTCAGAAGTACATTTTTCAGAAAATCTTTCCGTAGAAAAAGTAAATATTTTATGAATTTCTAAAAGTTTCTTCAAGAATTTATTTAAAAATTTGATTAAAATCAAAAATAATTTTAGATTTAGTATTCTTTCTAAGTCCATTCTCAAATAATTAAATTCACAAATAAGGTGCTAGATGATGGTGGGATCTAGTGTCAGCATATACTATTTGACAAATAATAATTATAATTAAGTGTCTCCTTTTTTTGCATTATTTATTGTCTTACAATAATTTTATTTTGTTCTTTCTTTTCAGTCCCTATTATTGAATTTTCAATCAGTAATAAAGGAAACAGAGTTTTGACATACTTGGGTTATGAGTACCTCTGCTTTCGTCTATTAAAAGGAGTTCAGCATTGGAGGTGCAGAATGAATCAATCTTTGAAATGCCATGCCATTATGAAGACAAAATATGATATAATAGTTCGAGAACCTACTCAACACTCTCATGAACCCTGCCCAGAAACAGTAAAAGCAAATATTGCGATAAGCAAACTAAGAGTAGCAGCACTTAATCTTGTACACAACTCAGGGTGTACTAAATTCTTATAGGCAGTGAAGACTTTAGGAGAATTGGTCGACTTTCTAATCACTGGTGAAGAAATTGTTTTAATTGACTAATATCTGATGTAATCTTTATGAAATTCAGCTTATTTACACCCCCCCAAAAATGTATTGGTGATTTAATATGAATTTTGTTGATAAGCTAGTTTGAATTTGAAGAATTTTTAGAACATGACTTTGATAACACCACATCTACACTTATCCTTGCTTTTTCACTTGTTAGTTCTTGAAACTTCTTTATTTGCATGTTCTTTTTCATCGGCCTTTATTTCAAAGATCGTGAAAAGTAAGTTCGATAATACATTAAAAGAAATAAAGAATATAATGAGATTTCCCCTATCAAGAGACTTGATTCCTTGTCTATTAATCACATTATATAATTTCCATTGTAAGTTTTATTAATGTTATACTTCAATATTTTTCTTTGACCTCTTAGAATGCAGCAATATATTTTGTGAAGTATCTTAACTACTATGGTCAGGTATACTCTTATCTGCTAAATGGATTTCATGCGGTTGTAATACATTGTCATATACAAGTAATTAACTATAGGAAGTACTTCACAAATTGAATTAGAAAATATGAAACATTGCCATTGAGCAACAGAGTTAAGAGCGATGAAAGTATTTTTTCAGTGTAGTTGTAACAATAGGAGTCAGTGTGGTTCAGTGGGTAAAGTGCTGAGCTTCTGAGTGGATGGCCGGATTTGATCACAGGGTAAGATGTGAGAAATTTCCTCTACCTCAATATCCATACTGACGGCCTACTAAGCCTACACGTAAAATGAGTACTGGGCCTATCCCGTGGTCAAACCTGCAAGAGCGAGAAGCTGGCCACATCTCCTTTTTGTGCTGAGGTCAGGAAATTGTGGAGCTTTACCCTCCATGAACTCCTGCCTGCAGTTTGACTTGATTTATAATAATATATTTTAATGTAATGCAAAAGAACATGAGTTGTAATTTTGGATTAGGTCATGTATATGGCAAAAATAGGTGCTTTTATATGCAGATATTTGGAGTCCTCTTCAATTTCACATACTTGAAAATTAGTAATTTGTATTTTACTTACTTTTTTCTCTCAATTGATGAGTCAATTAAGCTATAGCTTATATTTTTCTCAGTTTACGAAACTTGTTAATGTTCAAAAACTTCACTCAATATTGCATTTTTTCAACCTTTTAAAGTGGAAAATATTAAAAACTATGTTCTAAATTTTAAGTATATGATTTGAAAACTATCTTTCTGCCATACTAAGTTATCAATCAAGGGAAAAGAGAAAGAAAATAAATTTTGTATGTTGTATGTAGAACACTGTCAAGTCAGAGACGCCTGGAGACAGAGCAGCATAAAAGATGCATTAGCATAAGAATAAATCAAAGTAGTTGTTAAGAATCCAGAATTATTCTTTGAAAGGAAATGTATATGTATTATAAACATAATATTGAAATTCTTTGTTCTTCGTTTTTTTGTTTTGTTTTTTTCGGTGTAGAGCTTTTCATTTATTCATATTGTAGAAAAGCCAATGAAAAATATTTCAGAAAAAAGTTTTAATAAAAATCGTTTCGCACGGAATGAAGCCTTTCATTTCTCTTAAAATCCTTTACAGTACCAATCTGGTAATAGTTTTTTGTTTTGTTTTTCTAGAAAAAACTTTTAACCTATCACAAATAAAATTGAATGAAAGTTAATAGGTTGAAATTCTACATTTTCATTATTGTAAGCATATTCCTGATTTTTTAAAACTGTTTCTGGTTATTACTGACATAGTATTTTCTGTATGTTAGTAAATCATTACTAACCATACCATTACCATGTGTCAGTTATGCCTTATGATTAAACAATTTTATGGTCGTTGTACAGCACCTAGCAGCTATATAAGGAAACAAGTATTTTTCCACAGCATTTTTTGACATATCTCATTTGATTTTGAAAATAAAATTAAAAAATATAATTTTAATGGTACCTTTAAGTTCATACATACCCTTAGTGATATTTTCAGCAAAGAAAAATTTATCCCTGCATTCTGAGAGTACTTTTTTCTCTTAAAATTTCCATGTATCACATTGTATATTTCAAGTCAAGTTGGTGCATTGTTTCCGGAGGGAACAAAAAATAGAGGAAGACTGAAATGAGTGTGAAATTAGTGTGAGAAAACACATGTGAGCATCAAAATGAAACGGAATATGTAGAGTTGAGTTTGTTAATGTGGTGTTAATCTTGTTATTTACCGTATTATATTTTGAACAACTTTGTAAGCATATTGATTTTTTATTAATGCACATGCTTCGACTTTCTTCATGCAAGGTTGTCCAAAATATTTTAATAGAAATATGATAGTGGATGAGAATATTGTCAATATTTATTTAAATATTTTGAACAAATTTTTATTTTGACCTATTTGGCAAATTTTTTGTACTTGAAATGTTTTCATTGTGTTGTGCTGTCATGAAGCAAATATTTATAACTTGATTTTTCAAAATTACACAATTTCTTCAGAAATATTTTGATTGGTGTAAAATTGTGTATTAAAATTTACATTATTTTTCACTGGTCTACTGATTTAAAGAACTTCTGTTAATATTTAAAAAATATATTACTTCACTGGAATTTTGTCATGAATTACACAATTCCAGTAACAGTTTTTTGTCATTTGAGGTCAAGTTGGGGGGAAAATTGATTTAAATATTATTTAACAAGTAAGTGAATGTAAGAAATCGGAGGAGTTTTATTCCTCTATATTTTTCATTAATTGTATAAGGTACTTCGGTAACCAGTTGGGGGAAAGAGACCTCTCACTGAGGTGCAGAGGATTAGGTTCTGTGAACTATCTGACTCCATCCTTATTGATAATGTAGTGGAGTTTATACTGCACAAAATGTTAATAATTTTACTAAACATTTATTGTAAATATTCAAAATACAAGAAAATTTGTTTCAAACAATGTTTAGTTTACTTAAAGTACAATTTTTTAAACATTCTCAACGCAACACAACTGTAGTGTCGGAAAATCCCGATGCCAGTGTTTGTTGTGTCTTAAATGGCTAATGATTCTTGACTGCCCTTCGAAAAAATCTCACAGACTTTTCGTAAACGGCGGAAGGTGCAGGTAGTCACCGATCGTGATTGCGTGGGAAGCTCACCCTATAGAAAAGCGATGGAAAACGGTGCAGTGGGCGCTAGGCTTTATATGCCAAAAACCTTAACGTTTCTGTCCAAATGTTCATTTCAGAGTAAGTGTTTTTCTCGTTCTCTTTCCTTAGTTCTTTAAGGGAGTGCGAAGTATGGAAAAAGATTTCTAGTAGAACTTAGATTTTCAGAGTAGACGATACTAAAACAGTTTTTTTTACTTGGAAAATCTTATCGGTAGGACATGATACATTTTAAGTGTTATTTACTCCGAAGATTTCACCAGTTTACGAAGTTAGTGCGACGTTTTGCATGCGTGAACTTCGAGGTAAACATAGGCGATCTTACATCTTTTGAGTCGCATGCCGGAGGAACGGCGTATCTGCAGATCTAGTCGTCACACTCCATATTAATTTTCAGATTTATCGTTCACAGCTGATTTAATGCGTCGCGCATTGAATAGAATAAAAATTGAAATAGCGTTTTCTTCTGATGTACGTTTTCATCCGACGACATTGCCATTTCTTTAAGTGTTTTCGATGAAGATCTTCCTGAAACCCGACATGACAAATTTCGTAATCGTATATTTGACAGTTTTACTTCGACTTCAGATCTAGAGGAGTAACAGGTAAGTTCCACCCATTCCCTTTCTTACTGGATGTTATTGAATAAAGAAAAATATTTAAAATATTTTTTCTTAATTGTATATATTGTCTTGTTTGTAAGAAGTATTATTAGTCGTTATTTTCTGTATTAGGTCTTGAGAATTCTGTTCTCTGATTCCAATGTGTAGTAAGTTTCAACGCCAGAGCAGAGGTGACTATCAAAACGTACGCGTCGCCCTAAGACTCGCTTTTGGAGGTCCCGGTCTTCCCGTGGTATTTAATTTTTCTAATTACAAGCAATTTAAGAACTAGAAATAACTAATACGCGTTGAAATATTAAACTACCGTTGTGAACTACTACTCGATAATTACAAACACTAAGTACTAGTCTTCTTGAAAGCAAACGGTTTAAGAGAAGAATGTAAGAAGAAATACAATATATGTTGCAGGAGTCCAAATCCATTATAATTTGGTCCCAAAAATATACTCCATAATTGTTGTGAATATCATTGCGTTGAGTTCAAGGAATGCTTCCAAAGAGAAGTTATTCCACTATCCCAACGCATCACAATTGAACGGTTCTGCTGAGACGATGAATTACACTCTTGTTAATAAAATGAGAACTTTATTTCACAACTCAAACCTTCGAATGGAATTTTGTGAACTGCTGTTCAAACATCTGTTTGTCCTCAGACAAACATTTTTTTTTTGTGGGGCTTTAGGGCTCGTCAACAGCGAGGTCATTAGAGCCCTTAAAACTTGTACAGGTAGGGAAAATGCAGTTACGCACTAGGGAGAGCCAACATGACTCTCCCCGCGTGTGGGACTCGCCGAATGACTCAGCCATACCCACTAAAAACCCTCCTGCATTACAACTCAAAACACAAATTCCAACATTACTAAAAACGACTTTACTAAAAACATTTAAAAAAAAAAGAAGAAGAAGATGAAAGAGGAAAATGAAAGATACCCTAGCCCTAATAGCGTCGGGATCGAAAAGAACAAGAGATGACCAAGGGAGGTCAG
>NNCF01125832.1:209340-228827 GCA_002313205.1 Laupala kohalensis
ATATATATATATATATATATATATCCCCTTGAAAGTGCATTGTGTACTAGTGTTGTTAATATATAATCCCACTGAGAAAATTGTGGTTTCGAAACTGGTAAGCAATTATTAGAATCCAACATTTGTGTGTGAAAGGATGCGACATGACACGCACATCTTTTGCGGCAGTGGATGAGTTAGTGCGGAAGGCAGTAGATGAAATCTTCGTTTGTGCTATAGAAAGGTTTGTAAAATCTCAGTTAACTTCTCTCATATTGGAAAAATCTTTCAAAAAAATAATGATCCATAACCAATCGACCTTGATCGGTCTCGAATTCAAAATTTAGGTAAGAAATTGTTTTGGTTAATCGTTTTTATTCACTTTTGATTTATTTGTAATTTTTGTGACTGCAAGAAAAAATAGGCAATTATCAGAAAACATACAGGAGGAGACTAATTTGGAAAATGTAATACCGAGTAACAATTGGAAATATACCTTAGACATCTTGTATTATTTGGTTAATCCGTAACGTCATGATCGCATCCCCTTGCCTCGTAGATAGGAGACGTCACTGGTTGCATGGCTTCTTGCTATAGAAGAATAGAGCAACTTAATTCGTCCTCGCAATTTGGAAGGCCGCTCTCCGTATATGAAGAATTTTTAAAATACATTATTATAAAATACTTTGATCCTTTTTTGATACTTCTGAATCTTAATTCAGTATACTACATGTGCAATATTTTTTTTATTGAAGTAAAAAATTTCGTTTCCTTACCTTATTTGCGAAAAATATACAATTGAACGCGGTAAAAATCTTGTCTGCAGATTTACTTCCATGTTCTCGATGTATTTGCACAGAAGAGATAATGGAACGTGAACTGGATTTCTTCCATTGATTAAACATTTATTTTGAGAAGCAGCGTTTCCATTTAAACAGTGTCAAAAATTTAATGAGTGTACTGACTCGTCTGTTTGCAGTGATGTGTACAGTTAGCTCGCGCGGGCGCTGCAAGCTGATGGCGGACGGCTACTTGTACACGTGTCATCGTATCTTTCGCTCCAGTGTCGAGTGGAGATGCGAGCGGCGTGACTGTTATGCACGTCGCAAGTTTGATGCATCGGGGGCTTTAGTAAGGGTGACGAGACATGATCACCCACCTGATGAAATCCGCTGGGCACGTGCGATGCAGATGCGCCATTTTGTGAGCATTCAAACCATTCTGACCACGGCTCCTAGAAGATAACGGTAGACGCCACTTGCCCAGGCACTCGGAGTGATGTCAGCTGGCACCAAAGCATGCTGTGGATCCAGGAATGAAGTTCGGGAGGGGAGGTTCTTGTATTTAATTTAATATTTTAGAAATTACTGATTTTAAATAATACCTTTTATATTAGGGGCCGTTCCGAAATTACGTAACGTGGGGGAAGGGAGATTCATAACGTTACGCTGCGTTGCGACTGGTTATGGGGAGTAACCGTGTTGTTAAGTATCGCTAATTTCATAGAGTATTTTTAACTTAAAGTTTGTCATTGTCGTCTTAAAATTAAACTGCTCAGTGACAGCACAGGACAATGACGAAGAACAATTAATCCAGTGTACCAAAAAAATTGTCCCCACATTTTTCAGAAACCAACAAAAAATATTATTTTTCGGAATGGGGACTGGTGTTATGTAATTGTGGAGGGGAGGATATTTTTCATTTTCGTTTTGTTTACGTTACGTAATTTATGGACTAACCCCAACTTCCCTCTTTGTAACTGCCGTAATAATTATTATTTTCATCAATAAATGCATTTATAACTGTACATACTTTATCATTTGTTGAATAAATAATAAGACTAATAAAAAGTTAATGTATATAAAATGTATTTACCTTCAGATTACAGAACTCTTCCAATAAATAAAGAAAATCTAATCGACAAATATATTTTTGTCGCCTACGTATCAAACAACATCTTTGACAGAAAAAAACAATATTAAAATGTAATGTAATAAAGGTAACCCCCATGGTCATGAGATTTAGAAGATCGTAACCAAGTTTTCTATATGTTCAAAGCCTAAAACGTTATTTTTATCTTAGCTATCGCTTTGCACGAATATGCCAAATGTTTTGATGAAATAAATGTATGGGGGAAATATTTTATTTTTACATTTAATTTTTTATACACTTGCGAGATTAAATATTACCTGGTCATCTTTCTTTAAGTATACATGACTTAAATATAAAGAAGTTGGTAATATGGAACTCAATTTGTTTTTAAATGATTGCAGCCCTACTACTGAGTGGAAATTGAATGTTGCGGCCTAGAAGCATCCCCAAACTATCTGTGCGATCATTTTAGGTATTACAGCTTAAATTTCCGAGATTCTGAAGTGTTATAAATTTATGTTAAGTAAAATAACTTAAGCTCAAAGGATTTGAATATTACAGTCGAATCATTAGAGTGAAACTGTTACATTCCTTTCACTTATGAGTTAAATGGCACTCTTCTCGTTTTCAGAGAGCCAATTCCGCTTGAAATTAAGAGTCATGGGTTCGAGGGAGGAGATGAAATTGTTTACCTTGGAAAACAATACGCTGACAAATTTTATAGTTACTAGCTGAGTTCTTGCAACATCGTTTTGTGCGCTAGTAATGGTTCTTGAATCCTCGTTGATGTTTATTAAAACGTTTGTTGGTTTCAATTGTCAAATTGTGAATCAAATCACGCATTTTAAACAAAAAAAACTTGAACATTGATACAGGCTGACCAAATATATATCGCGTGCATTAGTACTAGATGTAAACCAGGAAAATGAAGAAAGACATTTTATAATATGTCGGTCGAGAATCTTTGCGATAATGTTTTATCGTTCTATTTTCCTAATCGTTTTTAAAAATATTCTTACTCTCTTTACCAGTGTACGTTATAAACTCTCTTGAGCATTTCCTTCGGTCATGTGCGTTGTACGTTTGTTTCCGGGTGCTTAATTAACATTTTACCTTTCGTAAAATGTGATATGTGTATATATATCGCGGCTCATGTTAGGAGGAAGTTGCAATCTGACAAATATTTGCCGTTTCTTGTAAGTTTTCGTGGAATATTTCGGGAAAATGCTACACAAATCTTGGTAGTTTAATCTGAAGAGAGAATACACAGTGGTGATATGCCGTTGACGTGTGGAGCAAGATTTACTGAAATGTGCTTGGGAACTGCTGAGAAACTGAAGTTTCAGCTGAGTTTTTATGTTAGTCCATACGATGGCCACTTTAAATTTCCATATGTATTCTTAACGCATAGATGGAGTTTTAAAATGCATTAATAGCACCTTATCAAACCAAAACTATTTTCGTCGGGTTGCTCACAAGAAGCTTCCTCTGAATGACGGTGCTGCATCCCGTAATACACGAGTGCAATAAGGTTTAGTATTCAGCAGGGGTCAGCTATAGAATTTTCTTTTCTGGAACGGAAGCATTTTGTAAAATCGATTACTAAATTTGATCCAGTATGAAACCATTTTTATCTTAATGATACAACTCGGACAATATTATCGACAGATAGTATACATTTTTGCTCTTCCTGTTTGCAACTTATATAGAGAATGCAAGAGAGAGTGTAACCATCAGTTCTTTTAATCAAATGCTTCATTAAAAAATTTGAGTAGAAATTGTGGAATATATTTAAAAACTTTTAAAAAAATATTTATCTTGCTGCAGAGTGATGAAAGTGGCCTGACATTTGCAGGTACTCAAGGTTATCCCATTGGGAGAGCTCCATATCTTGAGGCGATGGTAGACTAATGCAGAGCAATATTATAGAAGAAAAATGGCATGTTTCTCTGTGGAACAAGTCTTGTCTTTGGTATTCCAATTTCAACTTTATTAATGGGGGTATGATTCATGGTTATTGTGGTGGAAGAATACTGTAATTGGGCATGAATAATATCTTATTGCTTGTAATTTATGTACCAGGTATTTAAAATCTTAATCAGGTTTGTTGAAAAATAGCATATCTTCCTCGTCAATAAGTATTTGGTGTTGTTTGATTACTTAATGTCAGCAATTAGCTTTGCCAACTACTCAAGCCATACTTCAACCATGACATCCCACTTTCCAACACTTGCCCAGGCAATGATTTCCTTTACATATTTCAGTTTCAAATTAGCTTGCAATTGAAGATATTAGAAGCAATAGGTCTACAGTTCAATTGTATAACACAATGATTGCTTACTAGAAATAATTTGTTATTGTGAAAATTATATTTAAAGTATTGTATATAAATTATTAAAAGTTAAATAAGCAAATGTGCATTATATTTATCTGCAATTAGTTAACATGTAAAAACCACATAAATAAACACAAACACAAAATTTTACTCAGAAATAAAACAAGAATCTTTATGAGTTAATGGAGAGTAGAGCTCAGCAATTTCTTGGACTTCACCTGTGTCAGGCTGATTAGGCATGACAGTCAGTGTGGACACTGAAGTGTGTAAAACATCATGATGATCTTACCACAGTTTGATTCCCAGTCATCTAGCCTGCTCGTGAGCCATGCTGACTCCAAAATGTAAAAGAGAACTTATCTCTGGTGTGCAATGTTATTTTCTCTTCATGATGTAATTTTAATAATGAGTATGTGGTAGTAGGATATTTAATTACGTGTATAAAAATAGACTATTAACTTAAAATGTTAGACTTCTCTTAGGATTTAAGTTTGTATATAATACTTATTTTGCAACTTGAGTGTAAGAATTTTCTTGCTTTAAAGAAAATAATCTCTACTTTCTTTTTGAGAGGAAAATGTTTCTTAATATTTTCACTTAAAAATTGATGGAAAAAAAACAACAAGAAAGGATAGAATAAAAATATTATCTTATAACAGCTACAGGATGAACTATTGAACTGTATATTAATAAATTACACAGTTTTTTTTTATTGTGGGGCTTTAGGGCTCATCAACGGCAAGGTCATTAGAACCCTTTGTTGATAAAGAAAATTGAATATGAGGCATCAAATTGTACTTAATAACAAATTTGTGCCGACTTTGTGTTTGCAGTGTGTGTTTCATAAAACCATTTGATAAAGTATTTTTGAATTATTTTTCCTAACTATTTTCTTCATCATCATTGTAATTGTGAATGTTTTTGAAAATTTTGAGAGGATATGGAGAACACTCATTTAGTTATAAAAGAGTACATAAGTTATGACATGTTATTGTATTGTATTGTATATACTATGTACAAATGCAGTTTATAAAACTGCATTTCTTAGTTTTTAAACAAGTACTTTGACTATTGCTTTCTGTAAAAAAATGTATTAAAGTAATGTGTAACAATGTTTGCAATGTTTGTTCGCATTGATGGTTTACAAAAATAGTGCAAAAAAAAGTCAATGTAATTTAAATTCATTGACCAGTAAATATTTTTAAAAGAAATGTTTTTTCTTTCTTTCAATTTCATACCATCTGTGATGATTTTTTTTTACAATACCGGTAAGTAACTGCTGTTTACAAAAAGATGTCAACTCTACTAGTATGGAATATTCTACTAGTAATGTCAGAAAGAAGGTAAAAATATATTGAATGTAAGTTTTCGTATGTTTCAGCTGGTGAGCAACCTTTTCCTTGTCCACATTGCGGGAAAAATTTCCAGTTTATGGACAGTCTGAAAAAACATTTTGCCAACATTCATGGAGAAAGTCAAGGCCCCTTCATTTGCCATTTATGCCATAGGATTATGAAGAACAAGAACAGTATGAATACTCACCTGTACAACTATCACAGTGGGAAGTATGTCTTCATACTGCTGCACTGCTGGGAGGCCTCCTCCTTGTGTCTGTGATTATGTCTCTCTGCTCTCGTTTCAGGGGCCGGAGGCAAATGAGATTCATACAAAATTAAGGCACTGAGCATGTGAGGATCAATGTAAGGATGTATTTAAAAGTTATAATTTATCTCCATCTTCAACATGTATACTTTCATTTAAGGGAAAGAATTATAAATATTTGTAGTTGTAAAAAACTTTGTAAGTTTTAATTGATACGATCTTTTGCTTTAAGTTAAATGTGAATGTTTATTTTCAGTACATCTAACATGGACTCGAGGGAAAATTTTTTTATAGGCGTGTAAAAAACTTAATATTATGTCTAAGATATTTTTGTGGTAGCGAGATATGTATGTTTTTTTATTGAAATTAAAATTGTTCTTAAGTTTTTTAAATTTTTTCTAATGAATTTCTTGTGAAAATCATTTTTTAAATACATTTGTCTATTTAATTCTTATACTTTAATATTAACAATTTACACACGAATGTTTGATTGTATTTTTTCTACTCCTATTTGTGCAGGCAGGGCCGGGTGGAACTCAACCGATCGCAACGTCCAGTGCCCGCAGTGTCCTCGGGTGTTCTCCTACTACTCCAATCTGAAGGTTCACATCAGGGATGCTCATAGTGGACCTCAACATTTCACATGTCATGTGTGTGGACGACATGTTAAAAACTATAGTTGTTTGCGAGTACATCTCTACAGGCGGCACCAGTTCCGTAATACTAAGATTCCAGAAGGAGAAGAGAAAATTGTTAGGATTGGACTGTAAAAGTTTAGAAACTATAACGTTCAGGAACCACCTAACAATCACAATTCTTTATATTTATGTGAGAATAATAGCAATACCTGTATTTCAACTAAAGCTTGAGGACCCATCAGTATACTTTTAGTATCTTCAAATCAGAAAATGAAACTTGTACCTATTCATTTTACCTTTGTATAAATTTAAAAAAAGTATATTTGGGAACATTCCTGAATGAGTTGCTGTGACATCTTTTGACAAATCAATCAATGCATTTGTTTTTGTTATCAGTTTGAATTGCAATATTTAACTCTTATTGTCTCTTATCAAATTATTTGAATAGATATTTTCTGCCAAACATGTAAGGTATGATAATTTATGTTTTTTATTTTTTTGTGATAATTTCTATTTTTAATCTCATGAGGTGTTTATGTTTTATTTAATATGCATCATAAGACATAAATGACAATATTAAGTTCACAAGTACTTGACTTATGACTTGGTGCTTATTTTGGAGCGGCATAGATCATGCATGTGTAACTAATTTACTTTCAAAACTGCAATACAATATTCTGTTTTTTGAACATGCTTCAAGACTTATTCAGAATGTTTTTTTAAATTTATTGTGGAGATAGAAAGATAATGATGTGTCAAGTTACAAAGAATATGCAACATATCAATTTTAACCTGTTCTGTGACCCATTAAGTCACTATGAGAAGCAAAAATCTATGGAATGTCCATCTGGAAGTTACTATTCTTTGAAACATGCTATGGAATAATTTATCCATCTTGTTTTATTCTTTTTATTTACAACCCATTCTCTAGAATTAACTAGGGATTTATAATTTTGTAAGTACATTCAGGGACTGTTCTTTGATTTGATTTTGGGAGGTATCTATACTGCGAAGTAATGAGTTGTCCAAGTCCCTCCATCAAGAAAATTTTGTAAAATTTACTTCTTCAAAACACAACTTAAGCATTCCTGTGCATTAAGAACATATTAACTTAAATTGCACTTCCTTTCTGAAATTTTTTGTTTTTGGTCAAATTTTTACTTTAAGCATTCCTGCTAAGGCTATTCAGTTTCAGGCTTACACAAAATAATTCTATGGTAATTCACATGAAATGTAGAAAGTTTCAGCATTGTATCTAAAACTGTCATAAGGCTATGTATTGGTAACTGGAACATATATATTGTTTTTTAAAATGATTCTTATTTTTTAAACAAACTTTTCCTTAAATGGTTATTTTGTCACTGAAACGCCAATTGCGATAATGTAAATTTTAAAAAATTTGTTCTAAATGAAATTTGAGTGAACATCTCCCATTTGAGGACCTCCTCTCATATTCTTATGAAATATGAAGTGAAAAATACTTTGTTTGGGAGTGCATGTGAGTTATAATATTCCTAGTTGCCTGCTTTATCTGATACATATATATTAGATTTGAAAACAAAAAGAAAAGATTAATAAAAAGAAATAACTTATTATATTTTATATGACATGTATATTAGAAAATTGTATCTCCATAAGAATGAAAGAAATGAGAAAAGGGTACCATACATCAAGAAAGAAATACCATTTTCAAGTATCAACTGATATAAACTTGACAGTATCTCATCAGTTCATGAGTAATGTTGTAATTTTGATGTTGTATAATTATCATTTGTAAAAATAAAGATAAGCATGGATGAACAAATGGATAAAATGAATAATAATTGATCTGATCTATTAAGACTAGTATAAATGCAGAAGAACTTGAAGACTTTTATTTCACATATTAATAATGACAATAAACTGTAGTTTTGTTTATTTGTTTAGTTGAGTGTAATTTAAAGTTGGGATAACTCTATTAATAATATTATGAAAATTATTTTGGTGTCATAAAATAAGCACAAAATATTTTGAACTGAATACTCAATTGGAGAAAATGAAAATTTTTGTCATAAAAGCAGTTTGGTAAATTTTTGTGAGTTACGTATTTAATACATTTTATTTTCATTTGATGTAGTATGTGTGTGTTAATATATTGATAGGAACATTCCTAGCATGTGTGAGATCAGGTGAGATATTATTTTGAAATGTGCCATCTCCTCATTAAAGCAAATAAATAATTAAAATATAGCTTATATATAACAATGTATATATGTGCATATTTATAGTTCCTTCATTTGTGAATAAAAGTTTTGAATGGAAATGATTTTGTAAATTGAAATAAATTTAACCAGGTTTCATGACCGTAGGATTTTTGCTCAAGCATTATTATTGTATGAACCAGTTGTCTTAGCTCTTATGAGTTGGTCTACATGAATTTTTATTTTTATTTAGGAATTTTCTTTATACGTTTATTGTTTGTCCGTTGCCTCTTGAGGTGTGGCACCCTGTGAAGTTTCTTTCCTTGCACACACCTAAGTTAATTTGAAATAAAATAAATACAATATGGACCAAGTTTGTTTTGTTCTTTGCTCTTTAGAATGGGTCTTGTTCAAATGAGTTAATGGGTCTTGTTCAATTGTTTACAAAAAGGAGACATGAATAAATAATATAATCATGTCATTCATATTACAACATATTTTACCCAGAGGTAACATTAATTTTTTTGAATTGCTAGAATTTAGTACAACTTGATTTTATTTGTGTGTTCTGTATTCCATAATATATATCTAAAGTTTTGAATTTGTTATTCAAGAGAAAATTAATAGTCATTTATACTAATTGATTCACTCGTGATACACATTCAGTTGTTTGTGAAATAACTAATTTTTAATGGAATGAAAATAATTTTTTATTATTATACTCATCATAGGTTATTCATATGGATGTTATGAATTATGGTTTCATTTTTATATATAAAATAAGAATTCAGTTGCGTTTTGTCTGTTAACTTGTGAAATTTTATCTAAATAATGCAACTTTTTGTGGGTCTTTTTTATTTGTATGTGGAATGGTTTTGTTTATTTGAGGATTTTATTTACATCTGATATTTTTAATCACAAAATCAATGAAAGCTGATTCAAAACTCATTCTCCTGTGCTTATGCACAAAGAGAACAATGAAGATAATTTTAAAAATCCCTTCATCTTTAAAGAAAACTTTTATCATAAAAAAATATTATGAATATTTCAAAAATAATTTTAAAGAATTCAAAAAGAATAATGAAAGATCTAATTTTTAAAATTCAAATCTTTTTGTAATATTACAAGTAATATTTCTCTCTGGATCTAATTCATCTAGGGTATGAAATATAAATACTTCTTGACAAATTATAGGAATTTTAAAAAATTTAAATATATAAAGATTGTGTATCATGGAAAATGAAAGGGCTGTAATGACCTCGATGTTGACGAGCCGTAAAACCCCACAAAAAAGGAAAAGGAAATGAATCTCTTTACATTTAATTTTTATACTACATTTGAATTATTATTGACGAACAAGATTGTGATATACATGTCCATCACATCAGAATTTCCCACTCGTTTAAAAGGGATTTTGAATTGAGACATTCAACTTCTGTTTTGATAAATTGTCAAACTTTTAATTTAGTATTTATTGCTCAATGTTTTACATATAAAAAAATCCTATTTTATGTTTGTGAGCAATAAAATCAGGTAGGTCATGTGAATAAGTATATTGGTACTGGAGATATCATGAAGCCAAAAAGCATGAACTTGTAATTTAGTACATATTTGGTTTATTTGCAAAGTGAAAATCTCACTGAACTCATAAGGTATCGATATTGATTTTAGTCTACAATAGTGACAATTTATTTATTTTTTGAAGTAAAAATGTATCTTGCTGAACAGTGTAATGCCACTTAATATGTTTTAGATATTTTTATTATAATGCTAATAGCGTAGGTATTTGGTCATTCATCGTATACATAAAATTACTTATTACCAAAATAGAGAAAATAGTCTTTGATTTCTGTTATACTATTTGTTGTGTAAACCAGATTAAAATTGATTACTTCAATTGTAATTAATGATTTCATGAGTGGAAATTTAATTTTGGTGTTGCTTAAAAAGAAATGAAGCCAGTCAGCAGAAATTATCATACATGGTTAATCATGATATCATCTTTTCTTTGATATTAAAGAAGATATAATATTGCTGGGAATTAAATGAGTAAGTATGACTTTGAGAAACTAACATGGAAATGTTAATTTTGGTTTTGAACAAAGAAATGTATTTGTTCATGATAATTTAACATCAAATATTGTACTAATTCCTTTCCGATGAGCTTCGGAGCTTAACATCAGTGAAGGGATCTTAGTCATCTTGAGTTGGCTCTGATGATGATTTTTTTAAAGAATTGAGAAAAAATAATTTGTGAAGATTGTTGACACTTTCGTGTTTAACGCCTCATGTTTTAGAAACTAATAACTGCATATCTTTTTTTGAACTTGGTTTTGTATTTTTCATTTCTTTTATTGTAATAGAAATGATTATATATTCAGAATGAGAATTCATAACATTTTATCTCCCATTGCTCACTCCTATATTATTTCTTTTGGAATTAGAATCCCCTGTGCTTAGCCTATTTTATTGTTTAATATAAGTATTGTTGTTTTAATATTTCTTTGTTTCACAGATTCTTTTTTTTTTTTTTCTATGTGCAGTGAAAATTCAAGATGTTGCGGACCAGAACTTGTGGTGTCCTTTGTGTGAGCGCTTCTTTGTCAACAAGTTTAATCTGAAAGTCCACATGAGGGATGTTCATTGTTCATCTGTGAGTCCTTTATTCTGTCCCGTATGTTCAAGACAAGTGAAAAATAAAAGTTCTCTCAGAGTGCATTTGTATCAACAACATCGTAAAAAATCTTCTTTCACTGTGTAATGAGGGTTGTCCTGTGAAAAATACATATACCTGATTTAGGTTAACAGTGAATGAGAGTATCCTACTACTTGTATTTAAAACTATGTTTTCAGAGAGTTTTGTAAAAAAAAGTGTCTTAAATTTGAATGAATGTGATATTTATTTAACGCTATTTTTTGTAAATCATATCCTGGGGTGCGTAGCTAATGTTGAGATTAAATTAATTCTACTAAGTTTTTTATTAAATTTGACATTTGCCTTCTTGTTGTTGCAATATTAAAATCATTTGAACATCAGTGTTCCTTAGAATGTAACAGTTCTTATTATACTCAGAAAAGTGGAGAAATGATGTATAGGATATAAGTTTACTAAAAGAAAACAATGTTACCATTAATTTTCTGGTGTTTCCTGATTTTTGGTATTCAGTCAAATTATTTAGTTCATAAAACTTGGTCAAGTATTTCATGATGATTCTTTTAAAAAATAAAAGGCGTGATCTTGTTATTTATGCATCCGTGGTGAACTAGTCAAGTGAATGGTTATTATGTACATTTGTTTATCTAGACCCATCTTATAAAATACATTTTGAAAATCATTTGTTTCTTGTTACTTAAATTGGTATAGTGACCCCTTGCAAATTACTGAATTGACAACTTTTTAATGAGAATATATTAATTAATTTTGCTCATAGTGTTCAATAAACTGTTAGAACACTCTTTTCTAACTACTGAATTTGACTCATTCGATATCTCATTGTGCAAATTTTCATTTCACCTTTAATTGAATTCCTATATCTCTTTGGTCAGTCTGTTTCTGCCTATGGTCAATCTTTGTATTTAGTGAAAAATATGATTGCTAATTGGGGTTTTTGTTCATAATGTTAATTTCTAAAATGTATTTTTTTAAATATGTGAGTTATCCCTTTCTGCCATTAATAATCTCAAATACATTAGAAACAATTGTTTGTAATAAGAAGCAAAATATTTCCTCATTAATTACTTGTTTTAAATGTAATTATAATTCATGCTTTTAAAGGTCTTTAGTAATCAAAGATATTTCAGATATGGTATTTTTATCGTTGTCTAAAATAAAAATTAAGACAATTATGTTTTATATTTCATTTAAATTAAATGATAAATTCCTGTTCTGTGTATATATTTTGTGATTCTTCTGCTCTTTCTACTATTATTTACAAAATATTGACTTAGCTTTGTTGAACCTAACACAACAGTGAATGAATGTTTCAAAATCAAAATGTAAATTTAATCCTCAATTCTATAAAGACCTTTGTTCCTGACTATTAAATTTTCTGACAAACTTGTTTCTGCATTCAAAGAGGGAAAAATATGTTATTTACTATTAAAAATTAACATTCATCTGAGCAGCATGAGGAGCAGTATGGTATGTGAATTTAGTGTCGCAGAAACTCACAACAGAAAGTTCTCTCACTTATCACATTATACTATTTATTAGTTTAGTTTGCAAAGATTTATCACGTTATATTTTTTGTTTTACCTTCTCTATCAAATAATGTCAGAACAATCAAATCAAATTGAAACAATATCTAAAAAATAGTTTTCCTAATTTTTTTCATAAAATTTGTTTTTTATACTTGATTAGTAATGTTTTTAGTTATATGAGAATGAACCACTCCTCTGTGTTGAAATTTTGTTTATTTTTGTGAGAATAATAGTAAATGTAAGGATTGAAAATTAAGAATTTTAAGTTTTATTGTTGGGCACCTTTTTTCATAAGAGAATCAAGTGCCACTGGTGCCAGTCTGTGATATTTTGGCCTAAAGATTTGGGTGGATAAAGTACTGTGTAGGTATTGCACATGGCAGTAGTGCAAGGTGCCACCTCATGTTGATGGCTTACAGTAGAGTATAATGACACGAATCCTGATAAAAAGTATTTTGTACCATGAATTTGGTCAATAATGGCAAATAATCATTTTATAATTATAAACAAATCATATGTTCATCATTTTTGTTAAGGAGATATGTACAAAGCTTCTTTCTGATTTTTAGTACTGTTGTGAAACTATACACACTCATGGGACCTTAAACTTTGTCCACTTTTGGGAAGATAAGGTGAATAAAATAACAGAGTGAAGAAGTATCCACTATAGAAAAATTTCTTCTATTGAGAAGTGTCTGTTAGTGGAAGTTCTGTTGTATCCTGAATTTTTAAAATTCAGAATATCAAGCATCTATGTTTTGTCCGGGTAATATGCTTCATTAAAATTTTCATTTTAAATTTTTTTGTGTGTTTCTTAATAAATTAATATTAACTTTTTTATCAATAAAAATAAATTCATTTTTGTCAAAGTAAGTAAAAGTTAATAATTATTATTTACAAGTATAAACATACAAATTCTTAATGCATTCATTAAAATATTTTATTTACCATAATAATAGTTGTACAAGTCCAAAAAAAATAATCCAAAAGCCTAATTAGTCAAGTGGAACAATATACTCATGATATGACTATCCTTGCTCCTTGTTCTGCAAATTGTGATTTTTTATTTCAGTTACATTGAGTAGTTCTTATAACATTAAACATCTTCATATGAAATAAATTAACACGATTCTAAGTAATTTAAAATGTAATTTTCCATTGAAAATGAATTTGTTTACCAAAATAATAATACATTCCAAAACACAAAATGTACAATTGTTCAAGAGAAGAGTAAAGGACAAAATAAATACCGGTGCTGATATAGAATCATATTAACAAAGAATCATTAACATGTGTTTTGTAGTTTTGGAGAATGTTAATAGCATTTTTAACAACTACAGGCAAAAACTTCAATTCATAGTTGCATATTTTTATGTTTGTAATTTTATTTTTCTTTCTTATTTTTTATTTCTTGAAATTTTTATTTTTTAATTCATGCCATCAAATTAGAACATGTTTCATGTTTTAGAAGTAGAACCCCAAGGGGTACCCCAGCATCAGGCCCAAATGTGTCCACCAGCCAAATGACATTGTCCCTTTCTGAATAGATATTTACTGATAAAATATCATTATTAATCACGTTTTAAACTTTCCTTGTGTTTGGTATTGTTTCCTATACTAAAAAATGGTGATTATGGGCTTTATATTCTTTTCATGAATTTAAACGAAAATTAAGTGATCAAACAAGTCACTTAGGTGATAAAACTCTCTTATCTAACCAAAAATATTTTTATAGTGGTTTTTATAGTATACGGCTGCGATAAAAGTCCAAAAATATACCAAATAATGTAAAATATTGGACATTTTTGTCAAAATTACTGAGGTGCAGGGCTGATTTTCTGGTCACCAACTCTTCATGTGCTATTCTAAATACTGCCAAAATTTGAAGTCTCTACGTGTGGTGGGCCAACTTGAAAATTGCCAAAACCGACTGAAAAAGTATCGAAAATACCTAAAAAATATGTCTTTTTTTGTTGTTGCAATTTTCAAGTTTGCAGGAATTTGCAGAAAATTCTGAAAAACATTATAAATGATGAAATAAATTTCTAATTCTTAGCTTTATGGAGTTTATGGTCAGATATATGCCAAAATCCAAAGTTATAAAAAAATTTCAAAATCTTCTGCCAAAGGAAAGTTTGATCAACAATGTAAAATCATAATTGCTTTGAAAATTTTCTAATGAGTTGAATGTATTTAGAAATCGCTCAGATGAACAATTTGCATTGGGGATGCAATTAAAGGAATTTTGGTTTTTTTTTCTTTAAAAGCGATAATATGTCATTTTGGTTGTGAATAAAGAAAACTGATCGCATTTTGAGGGTCGATAATTTGGATGTGTGCTTATACTTAGACATAAAATCAAATGAAATAATTTTGAACAAATTTTTTTGACCAATCCATGCTACACTGACCTACAAGACATGGAATTAACGGTATTGTTGGCATAGGTACAACAGTCTTGTAAATACTATTGTTTCTGTTGCTGACTTAAAACAAAGTATATGGGGAGGGCCCTACAGGTTTACAGGGTTTACAGGGCCCAAGTAACCTTTTTTTGTCCTCCTTCCCTTTTCCTTATTTCAATAACTGACTTCTAACACATTTACCAATTTTATAATTGCACTATTTTTTAATACAGCCAATATAATGTGTTAAAGTTTGATTAGTAATGTAAAATTCTAAATTACAAATTCATACTTCAAAATTGCCTTGTTGCTTTGAGTTTGACATAGTCTTAAGTACTATTGCTTGTCATTTAATTAAGTCGCATTCTGTGACAACCTATTATTTTGTACCACAATTTTATGTGTAATAATTTTTTAAAATTGTAAAAGTCACATACAGCCAACACTAACTTGAAAGATTAAGTGGTCAAATTAAGCTTCATTTGATTTAAATTTTAATAAAAGGATTTATTAAAATCCTTTAGAAAGAAACATTAACATGACATAATATTGACAATCAAGCAGTACAAAACTTGTCTAAAATAGATGTTTTCTTTTTACATGTGTTATTATGGGTTCCGTGCCCCCATGGAAACAAATAACTTTGTTTTAACCCCTCTGTTCCTTGCACAGAGTTTAAAAAATTTCCCTCATATGTAATTGATAGAGTGATGATGAAGTGATTGACAAAAAGATAATACAAGATTTATTATTGTCCAGTTGAAGTCCCAAAGTAAACAAATCTTTCTGCTTTCTCATTGGTATCAAAGAATCAAATGAGAGCAGAATAATTCTATAAGACTTTCAGTAGGGTGTCTTGAAAAGGTAGTAACAATAAAATGAAGACAATCAGTCAGTACCATCTAACAATAATCTACCAAGAAGTCTCAAGATTTTCCATTCTACATGTTGAATATCAATTCATCAAAGAAATGGGAGAGGTCTCTCAACCTGAGAATATCTGTGAGAAGACTGACTTCGCAATAAGAAATTTACAAAATTTGTACTAATGCCAATGTTGATTTTAAAGAAAAGTTTACCGTAAAACCCTTTATATATCCATAGGATAACGTGACTAGATTTATCTGTCTCATGGTTTAAAAAATCATTACCAAGTTACAAACACCACAATATACTATAACTCAAGTAATAAACTAACAAAGTGAAAGTAAAATTAAATAACATGAAGTTTCAGAAAACCAAAAGAAGCCACAATACATTAAGTGGAAATAAAATTTAAAAACATGCAAGTTTACATTAAAACAAAAAAGGTAGCTCAATGAAAAATGTAACTCTTCAACACACTACATAAACATTTATCAAAAATATAATTCATCACAGGTACAATATCGTTAAATAAGATGCAAACACCAATTTCTCTCTAGTTATTCGTAACTAACTGCCACATGTCTGGTATTTACAAATAAACGTTTTACACAGAAACAGAATCTTACATTTTAACTAGATACTATTTCTTTAAATTTTTGTTTTTAGATGCAAATTTAATAGCATTTGTGTTTAGTTAATGAACTGTCTCCTATGTAACCTTATCCACTCCTCAAACTTCGATACTATCTAGGTGTATTATTAGGTTTATTATGTTTATTTGCCCAAGTAGAGACTGGTGATAATCAAAGAGATCACTCTTTAGGTGCTTGTTGAGGCTCATATTAGCTGATTCGCACGGTCGTCAGATGTCCTCCGTATTGCGTGGATTGCTTCCTAGCCAGTTCTCAGTCTCCGGTTTCTTTAAGCCAAACGCTCGTTTGGCTGAAGTTATTCGAGAACTGGACACTTACACTAAAAAACTAAATGAGCGGGACACAGTAATCATCATAGGTGGGCAGATCGATATTAACTTGGGTGGTTATTTCAACGCATCTGAACATCTACAAAAACTAAAAATGGCCTCCTTGCACACGAACATAGTGCTCTCTAGCCTGCCTCCACGCTTCAACGTTCCACAAATAAACCACGAAATTAACCTGGCAAACATCTCCCTAAAACATCACCTGGCAGACACAAAAATCACATTTTTTGATTTGCAACCACACCTGACTGCCAAGGACTTTACCCAGCACGGTTTACACCTGAAACCGTCTGGGAAACAGCACTTCGGTTCTCTCCTAGCTTCACATCTGACCTCACATCATCCACCTCCTCCATTACCTCCTCCTGCACGCGCACTACCCACTCCTACACCTCCTCCTGCACCTACCTCATCTCCTCCACCTCCCTCTGCTCCTACCTCATCACCATCTCCTCTTCCTATCTCCACACCCATTTCTTCTCCTGTCCCCGTTCTTTCACCTACTGCTTCCTCATCTCCCACGTCAACATCTATTCCTCCTGTCGCCCCCATACACCGTTACAACTTGCGCTCAGGAGTACGATGTGGTACTCGAAGGTGACAATCGCGTTCAGGTGCTGTGTGCGGGCTTCATCCGGAACTAGAAGCTGTAGCAAATTCAAATTCCTCTCCACAATCTAAGGTCGATTCCATTTCTCGTGAGTCACAAACTCTTTGCGAAAATAAAATTATTATATTTCATCATAATGTCCAATCCCTTTCAAACAAATTGACAGACATTGAAATTCTGGTACACGAAAGTCGATTCGATTTGCTATGCCTCACAGAGCATTGGCTTTCAACTAACAACATCAACGATACTGCTATTTCTAATTATTATTTAGCAAGTTCTTACTGTCGGCAAAATTTTAAAGGCAAAAATCCCCACGGAGGTACGTGTATCTACGTTCGTAATGATATTTTATCTTCTCCACTGACAGGCTACGAGAACTTCTGCGTAGATAGTGTGTTCGAATTTTCTGCAGTTAATCTGACCGACACCGGTATTGTTGTTTTGTGTATTTATAGACCTCCTCAATCAGATCTTGACATATTTTTTCGGAACTTCGAAATTGTTTTAAAACATATCACACATAAATCTACTAAATCTATCGTTATATGTGGTGATTTCAATATCAATTTCTTGAGTTCCTCCGACTCTGCACATTCACCATTTAATCGATTCAAGAATCTTATCGACTCCTTCAACCTTATTACTACGATAAACGACCCCACTCACCTCTCCGGTTCATCTCAAACATTGCTAGATCAAATTATAGTCAACAATGGAATCTCGTATCTCTCTGAAGTGTTTATCGCCGGATACAGCGATCAACTTGCTCAAGTATTGACAATTAATAATAAACTAAAACCTCTTAAAATCCTTTACAAATTTACAAGAGAGTTTAATGACATAAATAAATCCATATTTATATATTATTGGCATGAAGAAACATGGAAAGATGTTTACAATTGCCAAAACACCGATGACAAATTAAATGTATTTATCTCAATATTCCTAAAACATTACAATTCTAGCTTTCCCATAAAACGCAAGTTAATTAACACAAAGAAATACAATAGATGGATCACCCAAGGGATAAGAATTTCTTCAAAAAACAAACACCGTTTATATTATCTCTATAACCAACCACCCAAATTCCATAATTATTTTCGTAAATATAAGACTATTTTTCGAAAAGTAGTATATGCAGAACTACTAGTAGTAATGGAAAACGACAGGCAGGTACTAAAACTGAACAACCAGATGAAAGCCATGTGGAATATTGTTAAAAATTACTCGTCAACTTCTGAAAATCGTGAAGAAAATGTTTCTCTACTAAACGATGGCAAAATCGTATGAAATCCTCCAGACATCGCAAATTTGTTACTTACTTCTCAGAAGTAGGTAAAATAACGAACTCAATATATCCAAATCAATGTCCTCCAATTATATCCACCCACATACCCAATTCTATGTTCACTTCCGAAACTAACGCCAGTGAAGTCATGGGAATCATCAGCTCGTCAAAAATCAAATTTTCAACAGGCGTAGATGATATACCTGAGTTTATTGTTAAAATTTCGTCCCACGCTATATTAAGTCCACTCATAAATATTTTTAATAGTTATTAATCGGAAGGGGTGTTTCCCAACATATTTAAGAGAGCTAAAGTGAAACCTTTACACAAGAAAGGAAACAATATTGGAAATTACCGACCAATATCTCTACTACCCACTTTCTCAAAAATCCTAGAGAAATTGTTCTATAAGCGTCTTCTAGATTTTTTATCAAAGGAAATCTTCTCTCTCACAATCAACACGGTTTTAGGAAATCCTTTTCCACTACAAGCGCCATATTTTCCTTCTTAAACGATGTTACCACAT
>NNCF01125832.1:230115-244214 GCA_002313205.1 Laupala kohalensis
ATACTCAAAATAATCTATAGTTCGATAATAACTTTTACATGTAAATTTTTTGCGTTAAATTACAAACATATTGACATTCTATTAGTATTATATCTCGCAGCTAACTTTTTATCTTATCTAAGAACATTTGCTGAAATTTTTGAATCCGCCTCTGCCTTAGGGCCCTTGATCGGAATTGATGGGATGGTCCCTTGCTTGCTTCCGGAGAGTAAATTAGTTTATTTTCCTCCACGTGGTCATATGCAGTTTGCACTGTTTTTTTGACAATATTTATTATTATTATTAAAGAGAAAATATTAGCCGTTTTCAGTGCCCCAGTTGTAAACAGCATTTGTACTACTTAATGTTTCAAAAACTGCAGCTTCAGCTCCATCTTTCACTAGTAATTTTGTTCCTCTCCGTGAAAATATAAATTAAAATGTTATAAAAAATGTTTGCATCTTTAATCACAATAAAAGTTTTGCATTTATCATTTTCCCCTGTCGCACAAAAAATTTAAAATAATCTCGGAAGTAGGACGTTACTGTACCGAACCGTACATTTGCACTTAGATGACCTAAACTTAAAATTTGCTTTAAGGCGAGACACACATTCGTTATTCGGCGAACACCGAGCAATAACGACTTGCTCGGGGTATTTGCCGAGTATTCGCCTATTGATCGCCGAGCACTCTGATCCAGACATAAGCAATGTGTGTCTCGTGAAATGTTGTTAAGTAAATGGGTCTTATCTAATCTTAATTAAATCAGTGAAATTAAATCATTAATAAGCTAGGTTTTATTCCATATGTAATGCGAGCTATAGTAATTGGTTTTCTCGAATTTTAAGACCCCTACAATCATTGTAGTTTTTATCCACTCTAAAAGAATCAATATTATATAAAATATCTTAATTTGTATCTCCACAACTGTCCTCTCTATTTATTTATTGAAATATTAATCATTACATTTAAATGTTATATTTTTATTATTTATAATAAACGTGAATAAAAACAATGTAAAAACGCTTAATAAAAAAGTAAAATATAGTGAATAAAAATGTTTGTGGTTTAAATATCTCATCAAGTAAACTTTATAGTCAAAAAGCAGTTGCAAACTGCGTATGGCCACGTTGGCGATAATAAATTAAGTTACTCCATAACTACTTTATTAGTTCAAATTTCTTTATTTTATCTCTTCTAAAAACACTTATTACTTAGTACGATAAGGAGAAAAATCACGAATAATTAGTTTTTACAGCAATTACTTACTCGAAATAACTTGAAATCGTATTACTGGCTATCCTTGATATTCGTAAAAGCACGAATATGTGGACAGAACCACGAACAGATCACTCACGAATATTCGCCTATACTCGGCTTCCTTTGATGTGTCTCAAAAGACCGACACGCTGCGGGAAAGGGCGAGCACCGGTATTCGTGATGCAACGAATAACGAGCAACCCATCCACACTAGTCGCTATTCGGCGAGCAGTTGCTCGGAGTTCGCCGAATAGCGAATGTGTGGAGCCGCCTTTAGAATTTTCAAATTAGTTCTGAGGTTTGGATGTTTTCTGGAGCGTACTACGCCCAAGACTGAATTATGACGCTCCTTAAATATTAGTCTGTATCCACCCCTGGTGGAGACACAATTTAAGGTAGTTATACAATATTGACTGTACCGCCTTAACTGTAATCCTTCTTGTCTGAGCCGAGGAGTACAAGGTAATGTAGTATATAGATTGATATCGATTTTGGATTCTGCGCAAAATTTCAAGAAAATTGTACCATACAGTAGTCATTTTAAATCAATCAATTTCCCTTTATTTTATACGCAGAAGATTAAACTGCAGTTGTCAACATTAAACATCAGTATAAAATGCATGAAAATAGTTGATTTTTTTCTTTGTAAATTTAGTTTGCGTAGTACATAGTCTTAAAAATGTATGAGAAAGTATGTGCATTGGTTTTGCATAAGGGTTTTAATATGGAGTTAGGGTCAAAATAAGGGAAAAAGTTTTAAAATATTTCTAAATTTTTGGAATATGATTTGGGAGAGAGTTAAAGCGAAGGGTGGGGTGTTTTTTTTTTGGGGGGGGGGTCTCGCAATTTTTTTGTGACAGGGTATGTATCATAGGGTTTAGAGGGGTTGGTCACCTCTGGTGAAACTTAATGTATAACTTGTTATAATAAAGGTACAATGATATTATTAGAAGCATATACAAGTTAATTGAAGTTTGCAAAACGTTATGGCGTTTTCATGTAATATCTACAATAATCGCTGAAAATTATGTAAGGTCAATATTGGAGTATTGTGGATAAGACATAGCATATAATGATAAGTGTGAGGATCGAGTAATGTTATTTAATGCCTTAAAGTCCCGTGAAAAACAAATAGATATTGCTGCAAGATATGGATGACAAATTTCAGGTTAACGGCCTACGGATAATTTCAGGTAAATTGAAGTATAGTCATTTAATGGATTTTTTTTCCTGGATGTTGAAATATATTGAATGCAAACTTACTAATAATTCTATTCTTCTTTTTAGATTGTTGAACAAAAATATTTCTTGACCCATCTGATATTATTGAACTACAATATTAACTAGAAAAAGTTGAAGAGTAAACGCGACAATTGGAATTAAATCATTGTAATTATGAATCTACTGGATTTTATACATAAATGAGTTGTTTTTATAGATTATAATTTTATATTATCCTAAATTTCGTGGTCATGAAGGCAAAGCCGCGAGTCTCTGCCCTTAAATAACTCTTCGTGCATACGAAGGTGAAGCGTAGCCTCGCGTAACCCTTAACTTCCCAGAACCCTTCCAAAGTTTACAATAAGCTTTCCGTAACCCTTTCGTTTAACATGGCTTGGCGAACCGCCAAACGAAGGCTTTAACTTATCGTTCCGTACTCCAATACTTTTTCATCAGCGTGCCGCGGAGACGTCCAGAATTCTACTTTCGTCAGGAACAGGAAGGAGTACATTCCCCACACGTGTTATATACAGTCTGTCCACAACAACATTCGGCGTTGTTTTTAACATATCCTTCACCGCCTGTTCGAGATCAAAATCATGTGTAAGCCGTTTGCGTCCAATCATTGGTACATTTTCCCGTGATGCACTCTGTCTTAAGACAGAGCTCCATGTCGTAACTCAACGCGACCTGTAGTAACATCATGGAGATCTACCGATTGCTTTTTATAAAGCTCTATCATCGTGTCTTCTAGTCGTTTAAGGCCGATTTCAACACCTGTTACTCGTTCCATCATACTTGCTCCGGCCGTTTCCCGAGATAGCACCTCTATAACTTCTTCCTTCTCGCGCATTTTGTCCTGAACTGCAGTTAGTCCTTTCCTCCACACCGCGTAAAAGGTCTTCGTCCGCAGCAGGATGTAACGCCGTGCCCTGCGTACCATGTCCTTGTGTCAATTTTTCTATTTTTGCTCCGAGCATAACATTTTCACTCGTGGCCAACTCATAACCACCCCACCAGAGTGCTTCTACACCGTCCATAATAATACGCTGCAATTTTTCAGGCATTTCCCCCTTTTTTCTGTCTTTCAAAACTCGTTGGAAGTTGTCGTACTCGGTACGTAACGATGTTACGTCTGGATCCCCGGTTCTCTTACACCCGCGAGTCCTTGTCCCTGTCACGGCAGCCTCTCCTTGTGGGGTTTCGCAGTCGTTCCCACTTTGCACCGTTTTTGCAGACCCCCAACTGGGTACGTCGTCCGTTTCTGCCATACTTGATTTGCGCATGCTCTTCAATTTCCGCGATGTGCCCGTCCCAAACAAAGAGCGTTGACCATCCGGTCCTATTTCTCACATATGGTGCAGCTCCGCTCAGTTCAGTAGGTGATTCCTGGATCCGAATCCTCGATTCCTGGAATCGTTTCCTCTGGTTCCGGAACCGATTCCTCCAAGGGGCACTACGCCCTACCCTCAGAGCATAACAGGTAAACAATACCTGAGGTCTCCTTGCAAAAAGGTCTGCAGAAGGCCTTGGATTTTTATCACCGCAAATACAGTTACAAATGCTTTTTTTTTTTTTTTTTTTGTAAAATTCCCATATGAACAAGATGGAAACAGGGTAATTCTTCAGCGTACGCAAACTACTCCACGTTGTACAAGCGATAGTAGTCAACAGCGGGTAGTAAACAGTTTTTTCTATCAATAGTGCGTAAGAAATATTAAAAAATAAAGAATAACTAAGTTTCCTGATTAATTCTATGTAAAAATGATCTTTATCGGTCGAGTAACATTTTAGAAGATAGAGGAAAATTTCGTTTCTAATTATTGTACAACTAGCTCATTACCCGGCGTTACCCTGGATTTTTCTTGGACCAATCTTCGTTTACTCAGGAAAAAATAAAATATATTTATATTGTGAGATCAAAGTACATTTATTTACTGGGGTTTGAAAACATATGGAGGATCCTAATTTGAAAAATTCATAATAATACTAAGTTAATACAAAAATTGATTGTGCACACCGTTTTGAGTTTCACCTTCATCAGAAAGAATAAACTAATCCTTGGATGAAACCACCTTTGAGCAGGTGACGAAGAGTGAGAGAAACAAATCAATCAAAATATCACCAATTAGCCTAGCACACCACTTCACCCTCAGGAGAGTTAGGGGTATTTAACCCTCATATATTCTGAACTTATACTTACACGGCATCATGTCACTGCTTATCTCAAAGGTCTCGAAATCTATGGATTAAACTTGTCTTTATCGATTAAACATTTTTATATAACCCTCCCTTCCCACCCATGGGTGTTCTAGGTCTGTCCCCCCTAACCACAAATGTGGCACAAAGTTTCTTTATTTATTTCAGCATCCCAGGTAGAACGAACTTCCTCACCGGGAATTTTCGTTTCCAAGGCAAGACAACGGCGGAAGCGCGGCTCACCATTTCTTTAAAACGCTTGTAAAATCTAAACTATTCGTTCAAATTTTACGATTTGAAGACTTTCTATCTCTGTTAAATGCACAAAACACCAATTAAATTTCATGATTGATTTTTCCTTCTTACATTATTCTCTTAAATTAAAGCATTTTAACACTACTATTTTTAATAACTATTATTTTCGATAGTTTAAGTTGACCGTTGATGATAGACATATGCTGTCGAGGACAGAACTCTTTGAGGCGAACAGTATTGCCACACATAGTTGTTAACTATCTCTGGCAGTTAAGCGAATATGGATGGAATTTTCCCCCGCTTTCATCGACATTTATCTTCAAAACCATTTTCTATTTTTCTTTTCATATATTTTAAAACAAAAGTCATCATTTGATCTTCATGACAACTATACTATCTACTTGCTAAATTTCATCACGATTGGTTCGGTGGCATAGTCGTGAAACGGTAGCATACAGACAGACACAAAATTCGCATTTATATGTTACTACGGAGTATGGATTTCTTCCTCATTCCACTTTTCTAACTAACGCAGTTGTGTTTTGCCATAATAATAATAAATTTTACTATAATAAATTTATTGTCAAAAAACAGTACAAACTGCGAATGACCACGTGGAGGACAATAAACTAATTTACTCTCCGGAAGCAAGCAAGGGACCATCCCATCAATTCTCAGGTGATTGGAGAATATGTTTTTAGATTAAAACACACGAATTTCTTATCAATGCTAGCCAGTTTTATTCTCAATTCGAAATAGTGTACATTCATCTAACGTAAGATGAGTGCCCCGGTTCGTCTCTACTCCCCCCAGGGGACTTACATCTAATAAGTACACGGGGCCCCGAGCTGAGTCTGGCATTACTTCCACTTACTTGTGCAAGGCTCCTTCCTTTCCCTTTCCTGACATTCCTTGGTCATCTCTTGTTATTTTCGATCCCGTCGCTATTAGGGCTAGGGTATCTTTCATTTTCCTCTTTCCTCTTCTTCTTTTTTTAATGATTTAAGTAATGTCTTGAGATATGTTGATATATGAGTTTTGAGTTGTAATTCAGGAGGGATTTTAGTGGGTATGGTTGAGTCATTCGGCGAGTCCCACACGCGGGGAGAGTCATGTTGGCTCTCCCTAGTGCGTAACTACATTTTCCCTGCCTGTACAAGTTTTAAGAGCTCTAATGACCTCGATGTCGACGAGCCCTAAAGCCCACCCCCCCAGAAAAAAATCTACCTAGGTGAATTTCCCATCGCTCGTCCTTTGCAGGGCAGTATTTCCGCCAACACCCCACGAAACGTCCAGGGTTGGAGGAGGAGACTCCTTTTTCTGTTTTCTATTTTCCGCGTATCTCAGACATGTCCTAAGAGCACAAAGTGTTAAGATCAAGCCTTTATTGTCTTAAAAGAAACTATATAGTCCGATTAGGCTAGATTCACATGAGTACTTTCAGTTTGTTAACTTTTTTTAGCTTACAAATCTTGACCTTCGAGAATCTTAATGATTAGAACTGTGCGAACTGTGGGTCAGTCCCTGGGATCATAAAACATCCCGGAGTGGGTCGTTGTCATTTTCCGTTAAAAATTGAGTGAGAACGACAAATTCAAGTGCAAACTATTCTTAGCGTGTAGATAAAAAATTTACAATAGAAAGGCAATTGAAAAAGTGGAAATCATAAATAAAAGAAACTAAATAATCGTAATTTGAATGATGGAACCACACTAGTACAATAAATTATTGATGGAAATATTTTATTGATGTTCATTTCAAATATATAATAAGAACATTGTACGATTCATGAACGATTGGAAAAAATATTGATGACGTATCAAACCTCGACACTTTGCATTTTTTTTTGCCCGCGCATTTGGTAAAACATTATATTCCTTATTTTCGGTATCAAACATTATATTTCAATATTCCCACTTTCGTCCTCGCTTTTAATACCACATTGGATTTGCATAATTTCATACCTATTATAGTTTTAAATGGAGCACTGAAACGTTCTCGATTTCATGTAAATTGTCGTTGACGTAAAATGGACTAAATCTGAAGAAGTAAATAGTCTTGTTAGCAGGAACGCCCGAAAGCAAAAATTTTACTAAAAACACGAATTATTTCAAAAATGTTATTTTAAAGAGGTATTTTAAAAAACTGCAATCTTAAATATCCTTAAAAGATTATCGGCCATAAACATGTATTACTACAATAAATAGTCGACGTGTAGGTAAATTGTAATAATTTTGTGCATATTTTTCTGGCCCAACAGCAAGAAACCTAATCCCTGCAACTTTAAGTTAAGTCGTTATTTATGTATGGAATTGTCTTAAATAGGAGTTTCAAGAAGTTATTTTATAAAAAATTCCGGTTGAAGGATTCGGATCATTCTGGTATTTATGAGCCCCAAGCAAAATCAAATCCTGGATGCGCCCCTGTTCATTTGAGAAAACGGCGTAAAGTGATGTTAAGAGAACTTCGATTGAAGTCCACTGAATCAAACGAGGAAAGCACTATAAAAAAGATAAGATACTTGCCAAGATAGACTTATAAGTTTGGTTATAGGCTTGGAAGATGTGATTTGCCAGAACTGATTTTGGACTTTTTCAATATGGCCTGTGCTAGTTTTGGGTAGAACTCTGTTATCAAAGCTAGCTGTCATTTTGAAGACCAACTAGTAGTATCAGTCATTATCACAGCACGAAGTTTCTTATTATTGAAACGTATGTACATGTAGCACGGTTAAAATGTTCATCTTGATGTGCGAAGGATTATGAAAGGTGGCATTTTTTTCGGTTTATAGTTCTTTTCCTCGAATCGACAGCAAAATTGTCATTCCGTGTTTACTTTCTCGGGCATATGATTAAATTTGATGCTAGTATACATCCCCTCGGAGACCTACCCCGCAATTTCATATTTGTAGCGACGTGTATAATTCGCAAGACGTGGTTTTCTGTGCTTGCCGAGAGCATCAAGGTTACCAACCTCTATGGTCAGATAACTTAATAAACGTTGACGACTATTTCATTCATTCTCGTGTTTCCAGGTTGTGTAACTGAATAATTTTATTGTTCAAGAGAACATTTATTCTGACAGAAGAGAGAAGAGTCGCAGATTTGGAAGTACAAGTTTGAACTGTAAATTTAACCACAAAAATTCGCATGATTGTGAAAATTTAGCTACTAATTCAAGAAAGAAAAATAAAAAATTCTTTGCAATTTTTGTGTAATTTAGAATAAAGTTTTCTCTTATTTCTGTCTTTCCTGTATCTTTCTGTCGTACTTATGATAGGAAATATCCTCTTTTGTTGTACTTTTCCATTTGAGGACATAACCCCATTATTTGATTAGGACTAGGGGGTCAGTTTAATGAGGCGAATAGATAACCTTTCTTTGAACCACAGAGTCATGAAAGACACACCGGTTCCAGATATAATATGAAGGTTAAAGTACACTTTGGAGAATTTCTAAAAAAACTAATATTGGTAATTTTTTGAGGAATTATACTTTATTTGTGATTTTCAGTGCAGAAAGTGTAATGTGTATGAAGTACATCGCTTGTAAGTTTAGAATAGATGCAGTTTTATTTCCTTTCTTTCTGTCCCGCTTGCTCTACCTCATTGGTTGACTGTTTCAAGAGTCGTGAAAATTAATCAGTGAAGATGTACAAGCACAGCGTAAATACTGTTTTGAAAACTGAAATGAAGTGGATGATAATGATAAAATAGGTAGAAGAATGGGAAGCCTACGCCAGGTACGACGAAATTGCATGAGACGTGTGCCTACAGTGAAAAAACATTTACATAACAACGTTTACGATATTTATAGGATTGAGATATCGCGAAATTTCTCTAAGTAGATTTAAAAAATTTATTTTATATTAAAATCCCAAACATGTTAAATATTTAGTTCATCTGGTTACTCAGAGTCCGAAGAGAGGAATTAGTTTATGATTTATTACTTTTAGAAAAAATTACATTTCAATTCAAAAACCTCTCTTTCTTGACCTCCCTTGGTCACCTCTTGTTCTTTTCGATTCCGACGCTATTAGGGCTAGGTTATTTTTCATTTTCCTCATTTTTATCCCCCCCTCATTTTTTGTCCTACCCCTCATTCTTTGTTCCCCCTCATTTTNGGGGAGAGTCATGTTGGCTCTCCCTAGTGGGTAACTGCATTTTCCCTACTTGTACAAGTTTTTAGGGCTCCAATGACCTTTGATGTCGAAGAGCCGTAACCCCCCCACCAAAAAAAAAAAATCAAAAACTAATTATTACATTTGTTTTGAAAACTAATGTTTTCGTAACCCTTTATCGAAAGTGTCATTGAACTTCCTTACATCAACATTATAACTTCGTAGAAGCTTCTTAAAATAGATTTGATTGAAATGTCTGTGGACTAGTATGAATATTATTTTGTCCCATAAATGTATATTTTTTCGTACAATAGAGAACACTTATAAACATAAGTATGGAAGTATATGCATTGGTTTTGCACCACTAATTACACCAAATAAGAAAAATTATTTATTTCAAATAAAAATTATTTGTTTCCAATAATTTAAGTCAGTAAGAACATTTTCCATATTTTGGAAAAAGAATTCTGAGGCCTGGAGTAAAGCAGCTTGTTTGCAGTTTTGAAGGCATCACAATATATAAATAAATTATTTGTGAACAAATATTAATTAAAACAGAACTTGCCTTTGTTATATCTTTTTCTTTTCGTTTAGTCTGTGCCATGTAGTAGAACGGCCATGTATGGATCGCCATCCCAGGACCTGGAATTGCTCAGTCGGGACCCGGTCTGGGCCCGGTTACAAATTCTACTAGGTGATGTAGTCACCAGGATGTGTTCTAATATCTCTAATTTTTTTTCATACGTCTTTGTTATTATATTTTCCGCAATTCGGTTGAAGAAAATATTTCACAACTTTCGAAAGAACGAAAATTGACATTCCTTATCTCCAAAAATGAAGCATTGTTTTTAGCAAAGATGGAGAATGATTTCGAAATCAATAAGAAGATTTTTATCCAATTAGTAACTTTCTGATTTTTTTATAATTATCTAACAGTTTTTTAGTAAAGTGTTTCGTAATGCATTCAGACAAAATACGATTTTCCCCACAGTGTGCCAATAGGAAGTTTTTTGACTTTTGTAAAATTGAATTGAACTAGTTCGTTTCATGTGATCCTCGTCTATTAATTTCAACGGTAGAGTCACTTGAGGTTCGTGGTGACAGATTTTACCTTGTTGGTAGAAGTATTTCGTTTTTCTTTTGATGTTTTGCTATTGGGTGTAGAGAACCAAGGCCAATATTACACGATCATATTTCTATGACATAGACCTTTTATCAAATAACTTTGATGAAACATATGACCGCGTAGTTTTGATAATAGTTGTACTATTATATGATGTATAATAATATGATAATGTATATATAGCATATATTCTCGTTGAGACTATAAATTTGAAAATTTCGAACTTCTTGAGGTCCTTCACTGTACGTCATTCCGAATCGATTCGTCCACTCCCTTTGATACTCCCCAGTTTTCACGAAGATTAAAACACAAAATGTGTTTTTTGCACGAAATATGTAAGAGAAAAGATTTCTAGAAAATTAAATCAAATATTTAATTGTTTTTCTTTTCCTAAAAATGAGGTCTCTATCAGAATAGGGAGAACTTGGTATCGAGACTGTCGTCCAATGACAGAACGATTTGATTTACTTTCTCTTAATCCTAAAGTATGAATATGTTCCTTAAATGATTATGCAGATATCAACGAATCGGCATGTTTTCATCGGATAATCTGAAATTGAATTTAAAAATGATATATTTTCTTAGTGGAAGTTACCAGTGACAAAGTATATGTCTGGTGAACTATTTTTTAACTGTATTTTCAACAATTCATTGATATTTTTTTGTTTCATTTATTTTGGTCGTTTGTACAGTGGCCACCTTGTCTATAAGAGTCATTACAAGGCTCTTGATTACTATTTTTTTTCTCGCTTATCGCCTGACGGGTGCATCACTTTGTTGTGTCTCCTCCTTTTCCTTCTTGGATATGTTTCTTACCATTCCTAAGTGAGTGAAAATTTTTCAACATTATTCTCTCTTCCAAAAACTGTTCGTTTCTTACAATTACGTACTGTCCTTTTCTCTTAAAATATTGTATAAATTGTACGCTTTCTTGAGAATACAGCTCACATTCCCACAATACACGATTTCTGGGTTTCTCCACTTTAGTTTTATACAAATATTTATTGGTTAAGTGAACAATGTTATTCAGTGATCGGAGGTATGCATTACTTGCTCCCGGTCAATCCACCCTCCCTCACTACACTTCACACGCGACGACGGGCAAACCGAAACTCCAGTTGTCTTGAGAGACCGCCGCGCGCACCATCTTACGGGTTCCCTAGACACTACGGCGTCTGAAGGCCGAGGCGACGATGGTGCACACTGCTGGCGCGGCGGCTGGCTGGAGAGGACGTACTGCGGTGTGTTGCGCGCGCGAGCGGTGCGTCGTAGCCACACGGTCGCCGACTTCATCGCCACAATTGACCCCGTCGCCGCTGACCCCGTCTCGTATCAGTGACGCCGTTTTCACTCGTGTTTGGTGCTTCTTCTGTCGGTGGAGTTGTGATTTCTGTGTGGCCTCTATGGAGTAGATGTAGTGCCGGAGTGTGTTCGACGTCTCGCGAGTTCATGAGCCGAGGAAGATGACGGACACCGGAGTGTGCATGGTGGTGTTGGTGGCGTGGACGCTCCTGCTGGGCTGCTGTCACGCCGTCATCGAGGAGAGAGGTGAGTCGCGGGACATGTGTCTTTGCAGCAGGAGCTGCTATCGTCGTGCGCAGCGGCGGTGGCGTCGGAGAGACACGGTGCGCAACGGAGCGTGGCGCGGAGTTTCCTTGGGCCTCGCGGCCTCCGGCGGCGGGCAGGCAGGCGAAGTTGTCGTTCCGCTTGGGAGCTCGGAGACATGCGAACCGCCGCCGTTGCTGCTGCTGTTGCTGCTGGGTCGCTCGCGCGCGTTCGCTCGCGGTGCCTCCACGCTTTGCTTTGTTCCGTCAGCGACGTTCGCTGCCGCTGTCACGCTGTTACGTTCCCAGGGAGCACTTCCGCGCGTGGAATCACGGATTTCTTCGCCACGAAGATCGCGAATTTGATCAACATTATAGTTTTCCATTCTGAGCTAGAGTTATATGGCACTACTGCTTGTGTCGAGTAAGATCAATATCTACCTCACGAACTTCTTAGCAACTAAAATTTCAGTTGATGTTTTATGTCAGTTTATACCAGTTTCTATACCAGCTTATGTTCATTGCCACAATTATAAAATTCGTTGCGCCAGACTCCATATTTCAAACTTGATATAATTTCTTCTCGGTATATGTTGTATGAGCTGTAGATAAGGAGGTGCTGTGTGCTGAAACAATGCTAGCGTAATAGTTTCAAAGAACGAGGAACACATTATGAAGATTTAAGTACCCTAATTCTGATCGGCGAGCCGTAAACTTATTGAAGTTTCATCGGGCCTGGAACAGAAATGAACGAGTTAATTTGAAGACGCGACTGATCCGTGGTGTAACTCGGCATGGGACCTGATAAATAGTTTTCTTAAAACTGAATAATCTATACCTCAGAAAAAATTTCCCCCAATCATCAACCTAACACTTGCTGTTTTGTCTAAGATCACTATTATTATAATTCCTCTGACTATTTTTGTATATTGACAGTTCTTTCTTTAGAGTTAGAAGTTGCTCATATCATTCTTTCCTAAGACGTGACTATCATTTCACTTCTTCTACTCAAATACTTTCTCCTGGTAATGATGTTCAGGCAGCTTGTTTATCCCTTAGTCATCGAGTTTGCTTGAATAACTTGCTCGGAGTATTACGCAAAAACAATATGTAATAGAAAAAAAAACGGACTAAGAAATTGCACACTCACAATGGTGTGTTCCATGTCGCGGAAGAGACTGGAGGACTGTTTGCAGTTGACTGAAATACTTCATGCTTGTCGTTACCGAGCAGAAACTATACAGTATAGTGTTAGAATTGATTCAGAAAACTGAGGTTCAGACCAATGGTACTCTGAACGTGAAGCTCTTTTACAAGTAAAAAGTACTTTTGAATTCTTTATGCCCCAGATCAGTGAAATTGCACTAGTTAATTTACAGGTGCATATATCATTTACTTTAGATGGTTCATTCCATTTATTTTAGATGATTCAAGTAAATATTTGTAGTAAATGTAACGGAGGTCCCGATTATGTTAATGAATCATTTTAGAGGAAAAGCGAATTTTATGTCATGGTAATTTGGTTTTCTTGTTCTTTGTCGTGCCAGAAACTGCTTTGCTACTTCAAATGTAGGTTAACTAGCGCTTTGTTGTTACAGGCACAGGACGATGAATAGTTATTTTTTGTTTACGTAAAAGAAAATTCATTTGAGTGAATATCGATGTGATAGTTTTAAAGATATTTTAGGGTGAATGTAATATATCATTGAGGTTCCAAAATAATTGTTCACTTAACTTATTTCTTCTGACTTACATTATCTTCCACCAAAGCATAACATTCTTATAGGGAGGCGAAGAAAGGAAAGTATTTGGGAAGACTACAGGAGATCCTAATTTCTCTACAGCTTTAGTATCTAGATCGATTGAACTCTTTGTTAATGAATGATACTATTCTACCAAAAACGAGCTAAGATCCACTGCACCAGCTATTGGGTGCTCAACCTGAAATTTCTGAATCTTTAGTATAACATCATAAAGACTGTAAATAAATTAGTTTATTGTCCTCCACGTGGTCATATGCAGTTTGTACTGCTTTTTTGACAATAAATTTATTTATATTTACTGACACAGCCTGAATCGATCACTGGAGGGGGAATTTATTTCTTCCTGAGTGTATCTTTTGGACTGACAAAAGAGGAGGCAGAGTCATTTACTCTTCTAATCCGTGTGATTTAATTGTCACGAAAACAATATTTCTTTCTTTTTAAATTGCGGACAAATTAATGTTAATTTATCATGCAAGATATAATGGAAATTCTTATCAAAGTAACGTCAATACGAATGTTTCATATGTTTACAAACAACTTTTAAAAAATGATATAACTTCGACGAATGAACATGGCATTGAGCAGTGACGGATCTACACCGTAATCCAGGGGGGGGGGTAAATTTAATAAAT
>NNCF01125832.1:244451-257211 GCA_002313205.1 Laupala kohalensis
ATAAATATTATTGTAAATATTATTTTTAATGTTATTGTAAATATTATTATAAATATTTTAGCGATTTAGTATTTTAATATGATACATCAGTTCATCAAATAGATAATTAACAATTCATTAAATAGTTACCAAATTTATTAATTGTTCAAAATGGCAAATACATATTAAAGGTTAAAGATACATTATATCAATTTCAATATTATCTGTTGAAAGTTCAGGTTTATATCCGCCACTGGCGTCGAGCTGGAAATCAAACCCAGAACCCCTTAAGACACTCGCGATTTTGACATCTCCAAAAGTTCGTACAAACTTCCTGCCATATGATACATATCCAAATTCGTCTTTCAATTTTCGAGACCATATGTTTAGAGACAATGCGCTATTATATAAATTATTACATACACTACGTTTCTATGAATAGTTTTGGTAGTTTCTAATTCCCAACCTTGCGTTTGACAACGCCACTGTGTAACTTGCGAGACGTTACGTCATACGTCTCTCTACCGCCCTCTTGAAAGAGAGCGCCCAGTTTGGAGTTTCGAAAATCTATTGACATATTTGTCTGGAGCGATTAGGGACGTTCGTAAACAAATTTTTGACCGGTGCGCTTCCTTGGTTTATTTGCTCCAGTTTCAATATCGTGCGGTTCTCGCTTTGCAGTCTCGCTGGAGTTCCAGTTGAGTGAAACTTCATACTAATTCAAGGTCCGGAATGACTCATAAACCTCGTTGCTAGTGATATGTAGATGTCATGTGTGTGAGGTAATGTTACTCCGAGCGTTCCGAAACGAAGTATTTATAAAACGATTGGGTGGTATTTCGCGGTATAATGTTCTTTATACTTACGTGAGAACTAGCTTGACTCTCACGCTAACTGCGAGTCGGAATTAGCTTTCAAAATGAACTGCGAGTGCTTCTATTTCAGTCGTCCATCTGCAGCTATTGTTTTGTGGGAACAGGGATTAGTAGAAAGTTAGTTAAAATATACTTTCGAAAATAAAAAATTCGATAGAATATCGCTTATTCGATCGTTTTTGTTATTGAAATGTTTCTTTTCTCGAACATCTCAATACACAGACTGAAATACGTTTCACGCAGAGAAATAAAGGAGAAAAGTGAAAATAGTATTGTTTATTCTGCACTTTTTTTTGATATCTAAATATTTTACTGACATAATCATTATGAAACTTATTTTTTAACATTCCACTTTCACCGAGGAACCATTACTAAATGTACTGGAAAATTATTCTCGAAGATATTGGAACTCTGAATATTCAACAAGACAACGTACGTTGAATATACATGTATACTATCAATAAATGTTTTAGAATAGATTTTAGTGGAAAATTAATTCAGGTTTTTAAACTCACGACTTCCGAGTGCCTACTCAAGGAGGTGAGTTTGCATCTACTGCTAGGTGACAATTGCGTCCCGGGTTCGCGTCCCGATCCGTGGCAATTTCCGCATTATACAATGTGAAAATTATGTCAGTTACCTACTTGTAACTTTCAAGAATATTTCTTTAAATCTTGAAGAAAAATAATTGGTATCAATTTTTGAGAGCATATAATGTTCATGAACAATTATTTTTGGAAACACTCATTCCGATTAAAGTGACCAAGTGTTGCGAGAATTATGTACTCGATAATGTCACGTAAAGGTAAAAAATATTATTATAATAAATAATAAGAAACAACGTAATAAGCGTGCATTAAATTGATTTTGTATTTTAATCAATGATTATAAAATGTTCGAGTCTTTCTCTGTCTCCAGATTTGCTGCGATTGCAATCTTTATTTCTTCATAAACCTTCGTTTGTACTTAGTTGCGTCATTCTTTTCTTTATATACGGTATTACTCAAGTTCCTGTAAATGTCAACATATATTAATTACGGTTTTCCCACCACATCATACGATTTTTATTGTGGCTTCGTGACATTCTCTCTTATAAATAATTTTCTGTGACAAATTATGTAATTAGATGTTGTCGTTTAGCTTTGCATATTTCAATCGCTGGAGAATATCAATCAACGTTATCATGTGAGAGTGCTTGATTACATTTTGAGGCATACCGTGACACTTTTGCATTTTTATAAGATACTTGTTTTTATTGTGATTTTCTATCATTATCGATACATACGAAACAATTGCTGCCCTTTCTGGAATTTTTTATGATTACTTCAAACTCTACGTAAAATGAAACTCCACTCGACGATCTCCAGCCCTAAGGAATACGTCTGTGAAAGTTCCGTTTCAATCTGTCCAATAATTGGTGCGTGAAACGTTTTCAGCCCCACTTTTCTTTGAGCCCCCGTGTAAAGATGGGTTAGAGCGTCTTTAAGGGAGACTGGTTATGCTGTTTATTTTCTGTGGAGATATCAACAAATAGGTTTATTCGGTTGCAAAATTGACCACTTACTAAAATTTGATATAACAAGTTTTGCAAAATCGTGTGAAACGAAAGTAACCGAATATTTTCTGAGTGGTGCTGGGTAAGATCATCTGGTAAACTCGATAAAATAGGAAGAGGGTTTTGCGTAGTGGTCGTGATGTGGAATGAGAGGTTCTCGTCACCGTCTGGACAAATGTCATAAATACAAACTGTCGTAAATGTAATCATGCAATATACTCCAAGTTGTGTAACTTTACTCAGAGAAAATGTAACCAGAGAAAAAACATGAAGGGGAAAACCACTGGGTTTATTTGTTTATTGTAAAGTAGTGGCAATTAATTAGTTTATTGTCCTCAACGTGTTCATTTGTAGTTTGTAACTGCTCTCTTGACAATAAATGATTAATTAGTTAATTTACTTGTTTATTTATTGACTTGATGGTGGTACAGAGCTTATTCATAGTGCAGCCATCGTCCATGTGATAAGTATACCACGCGTTATGTCGACCGTGCTTTTGGATGTCTTGAACTGAAATATATCGCCATCAAATTACTTGATGTTGTGGTACTATTCTGTCCTTTCTGCTTCCAACGTATGAAACTAATATATCCTTGTGTTTTAGTTTGTTGTCTTATTAATTTGAATTTTTTTACAGCTAAAACATTTTCTGACTGCTAGTCGCTTTTCTGACTACAATTATTTATTCGAATATTACTTGAATTTTTAGAAGTTCGGAATTTCTATTTTGTAGACAAATTACATTATTTTCGGTGAAGTTACATAACTTCGAGGAAGGGCCATCCGAGGAAATGGTGACGGTGGGCTAACAGGGGAATTTCTGTTTACAAATCATGATTTTACAACAAATTGTATAAATATTAACTTTTAAATAAAATAGATAATCAACAATTAACAATATTAAGTAGCATCAAATTTATTAATTGTGGCAAATTTATTAAAAGTGGCAAAGAATGCCTTGATCTGTTGAGATTTCAGGTCCAATGTACCTTATTTACACCGTAGTAACTGACACCCCGCCTCTCGAATCCTTTTTCTATTTAAGGGAATGATCGCGTATTTTGGGATTTGTTTTGCAGGAAAGTATAAATATATTTTCAATTTTTTTTTCTATTTACGAGTACAAAATGTTTGTATGTGTGTATGTATGTAACAAAATGTGGAGAGATCGGCAGCAGTGGCCGATCTTTGGGGGGACTTAGGCTTTAACTTTAACCCCCCTCCCCCCTCCCGTAGATCGACCACTGCTGCCGATCTCTCCACATTTTGTTACATACATACACACATACAAACATTTTGTACTCGTAAATAGAAAAAAAAAATTTTTGAAAATATATTTATACTTAGGCTAAAACCTAAGCCCCCCCCCCATAGATCGGTCACTGTTCCCGATCACTCCACATTTTGTTACCTAAGATTTGAATTCTCAACAGAGTAAATTGAAACTGCTATAAGGCATACTATGTGATAGTGGTTCCAGATTTTTTCGCATCTAGATTTACAGGTTTTAGGCAAACGTAATACTAATTTGTATTATAATTTCTGCGTATTGCATGCACCGAATGAAGCGACTCGCCACACTAGGCGTGTTCCATGTAGGATACACTGCAATACTCGCATAAGCGATACAACGCAACCGCATTACCGACGGCGCAGCTCACGTCTATCCTGCTCCTCCTATGTTATTAACACTTTGAGAAGACAGTAGGATTTGGTCATGAAATCCTTCTCCTTTAATATATATTTTAAACAATTAATAAAATTGGTCACTATTTAATAAATTGTTAATTATCTATTTGTTGAGGATACATTTTTTTACAAGATATTTTGTTTTGTAAAACTATAATTTTCAAACAAAAAATGCTCCTTAGATCCCTTCCCGTTTAGCACCCCCGCCCCGCCTTCATTTCCTCGATTTTCGTGAAGTTCTGTTTATTGAGAAAAAAATTCCTATCCATCATGATGAAGCTGGGCTTTGTCAAAATTGTCAAAATGTCTTCTAGGACGATTCATTATTTCGCCGAGTCAGTATATGAACATATTTGCTTGTTGCTTTCTGATCTGAGAGAATTATTTTTCAAACTTTCCTACGTTATTAGGTGACAAAAAAGACCCTTAACTCTGGAGCGAACCTTTATGTTCCTATACAAAACAAGAGAATGGTAATACCTGACCTGCAAAATAACTTCATTTCTTGTCAGATAGGTACGTCATTGTTTAATTCAAACTTGTTTCCCTCGCAATTATATTTTAATGAGAACGAAATGAAAATTTTTTCGATGCTAAGAATCTTTTTTAATCGTAAAACGTACTGCGTTTGTCGAGAACTGGTACTTTTCAAGTCGTTTACCTTCTTCTCATGCTTTATTGAAATGTCTTCCAATAGTTTTAGTAATTCGTTTTTATTATATATAAAAATATATTTTATGTAATTCATTGACCTTACGAAGATGTTGAATGGAAATGTATTATATTGAATATAAACGCCTTTATAAGGTCGATGAATTATAGAAAGTAGTGCCTTCTGGTAGTGTTCGAATTATGAGGAGAATGGATGAGTGGAGTTTTGGTAGGAGGGGGGGGGGCTCGTGTTCGCGGTTACTTCGTTCCCAGAGGGTGACACAAGGGTCTCGCATGAAAGGTCCACCGACTGAATGCGCCTCTTTAAGTAGTCGAACGCTTGCGATGACCAGCGTCGCTTTCAACGAGCGCGTATTTCCAGCCGTATCAATGTGGCTGCGCGCGCGGCAACGGCCTGAGCTTCTTTGCATGAGAGTCTCGCTTCTCACCGCCGCCGAATGCATCCACCTTCTTCCGGGAGGGAGATTAAACTCGGAGGCGGACGCCCACGGATATGCGCTTTTCACGAATGCGGACGGAGGGGTACGCGATGCATCCCATCCGAGTAATTACCTCCCCCACATCCACTTAAATCTCACAACTCAACATCAGAACCAAAGAATTATCTTGTAGAATAGCCATCATGAGACTCGTAAACACATTTTTGTGGAGGGTTTGGGGAGCAACAAATAATTGAAGTGAACTTTGAAGCCGTTTTTCCTTATGTTTTAAATTTGTGTTTTACTTGGCCTAAACGCGAGAATATCCTTATTTGTTAAATTCGTTGTATTGTTATCTCCCGTAAAATGTCTTTTTCGTGGATAGCGACAAGTCCTTAAATTTCAATTTATGAAAAAAAAAAAAGATTGGTAGACCTTATCAAAATAAACCTTCTAAACATTATTAGGTACAAGCTAATTTTTCTTGTCTGTTATTTGTACCACTATTGATAGCGTGAGAACAAATTCCTTGTAGTGTTGCCACCCGGTAGCACACGTAAAAAACCTGAGTTAGAGCGTCCATTCTTCCTCGACTTTTCGAAACAATACCTTTTGTGTGTCCAGCAACGGCTCCGAGACGAGACTCTGGCCTTACACTGAGGCGCCCTCACCACATTGTCTAAAAATCACGGAACTACTCTTTTAGTGGTGGTGATTTTCAATTTTCTGAGCCCACAAACATGTCACTACGGTGACGAGAGAAAACGCGGCGAAATGAGTTTAAAATATGGTAAGAAAACTATGTTGATGGGAAGCTGGAACTGGAATGTAGCAGAAATTAGCATATAGAAACCATGTTTCGGAAGCTGTATTAGCACCTCATTGTTTATTTCGTGACATTGTGCAGCTTTCTATTTTATGATCCTTCCACTTTTACATATGGATGAGAACTTACATTTCTTCCGTATATTGTATAAAAAGATTTGATTTTGGTACTTCATTTATTCTTTGTCAGAAACATGAATAAGATTTTAGTTGCAAAAATAACGATGTGTAAAAAGAAATAGATTGCCTTAGCTTCCGTTGCTCAGTGAAATAATATATGCTTCCCAGAGAGGGTGGCCAATTTTGATCCAATTCTGTAATTCTTCTACTCGACTAACGAGGACACTTTCAATTCTACGCAAAGCAAAATTCAAGTTTGCTTAATTTTTAGATATTAAAACTTCATTATTTATTGGACTCATTGAAAAGGTTGTTTTATTGCAGAATAGCGACCCATACTGAAAGAAAAACACCTTTGAATAGTTTTGAAGAAATTAAATTCCACATGTTTTTCTGTTCTCAATGATCCGTAATCCATAATCACTCTCTGAGGTTTAGATGTGAGATCCAAATTCAAAGGAAAGATGGAACATCTCCAGACCTTGGATGTGATGTTTCAATTTTTCGATGTGTTACCTCATTATGTCCGAGCTATTTGGTATTCGAAGGTTGGGATGTTATATCCAAAGGTTTGGAGAAATTCGTTTCTTCCTCTGAATTTGGATCTTTCATCCAATTTTTAGGAACTCGCGTTAAAAGTATTCTCAGTGTGGTGAATTCGGGACATTGTAAATGCTTCCTGCCGCGTCTGTGGATTTAGGAGATCAATCAGATGTGGGAACTTGAAATTTCTTTGAAAATACTATGGCTGGGAAAAACTTGTTTTGGAATGATCTGCGACTTTCAGAATTAACAGGCTGTAAAATTTTTGACACTGGACTTAATTAATACTCGAGTCGCTTTTAGAAATAATACGCGAAAGGAAGGATTTTATTTTTGTAAAAGAATCTGATTTCGGCCTCATAGAAAATGTGTAGACAGTAATGAGAATTGTTTAGGTAACATGTGCTGACTATGACTTAGTGTTCGGTTAACAACTTGATATACAGAAGCGTATTACATTAACCCTAGTGTTCGAGAGTGACCGAGAACGTCAAATAACATTGTCTATATACTCGTAGGAGTGATAGATCCCCCCATCGATCGCGGAGTGATTGAGCTGTGTCGAAACTCGGCCACTAGTAGTTGTAGTGTAATAGGCTCCCATATAGACAATATTGTTTGACGACCGCGGCCACTCTGTCACACGTGGTCAGTCACTAGTGGTCTAATGTAATGGGACCTTTATAGCTGAATACGAGAGTTGAGGTGTCCGTCAACCAACCCTGTTCTTCAATTAATGAATTTAATTAAATTCATTCTTGATAATGAAAATTCACAGAGATAAGTGGAAGCCAACAACGTCTTCGTTCCAAGTGCAACATCAACTAAAATGAAACATTTCTCCTGAGGCACGTGAAGACTTTTCAACACAAATTAGTTTTGATATGAATTTCAACGGATTCCCTCTGTGTTATCGAAAAGAGGAGAACCTAACAACCTTTCGAGTTGTGCCCTAATTGCAAGCAAGATAGACCGTAATATATAGTTTGGTCGGATTTCTTTAATATTTTTTATTCTGCTTCCTATTTGCCACTTATTTTCTCGAAATGCGTTGATTTTAAATGAATAACTTAAAAGAGACACAAGAGTTCAATAAATATTATAAAAAAGATTTTGGTAGTGTATGAGCAACTATCACTTAAACACGCGATCCATTGCAATAATTTTAATTCGGCCCGGATGACCGTAAGAACTTCTTTAATCACTATCGTTTTCAGAACTGTTGGATTCTCCAACACAACGCCTCTCCCTTCCTGTGTGGGAAAGAAAATTGATTTGCAGTAACTCGACACCGTGGAAAAGTGTTGCGCGGGATTTATAATGATAAATACGGCGTAGACTTAATGGCTACAGTTTCTGCGTTAAAATACAAGCTTCTCGACGAACTCTTTGAAGCATTAATTGTTTTTTTCGGTATTCCTTTTTTTAAAGCGACACGTCATTGTCTGAATACATAACTTTATTCTGTTTGCGGTGTTACAATGTTGTATGTTTAGTAATCTGAAGAGCTGGATTTATTTCAGGAATTAAAATTTCTTTAATGCAGTTTGTCATTAGTCAACAACCATTGTCAATTCTAGCGTGATTTGCTTTCCCTTATTTGTTTGTTTGGGACTAGCGTTTTGAAGAAGCGATATTATAATGTTGTGCAGATTTGATCTGTGATCATTTTGAATATTAATTAATATTTTTCATGTTGCTATAAATATGTTATAAAATTAATATATAATTGTATCCGTCTAGTTTAAGCAGACAACAGATTTTTTATTCAAACATGTCACAAGTGGACATGAATCCTTAACAAACGAAACACATTAAAATATTACAACCTATAAACTACATTTCGGATATGAAATTAAATCATGCCAATTCCTGAAGTTGACCCAAACTAGAAGGTCGAAGCGTTGTATATATATATATATATATATATATATANAAATAAAGTGATGGTAGACTTTAGCGTTATTGGAGCATCAGGTTCCACCAATGTCGGAGCATCTATCACTATTTAGAGTTGTGGCAGAAAAGTCTCGATAAAAATGATAAAAATTTCCAATTATTCATATACAAGATTCCTTTAACCGAATTACTGATTAAACGAGCTCGGGATTTGGATAATAACGTGTACTTCGTTCGGGAGGCTGGACAAGACTCGTAGCTGAAGCAAAGAAAGAAAGAAAGAAAGAACACGGAATACTTCAGAAAACATGCAAATGATTTCTCGGGTATACATCTCTTTTGTTTCTTTTCGTGGAAGTCATAAATTTATAAACAAATTTAAGAACATTTTTATAGGAGCAACATTTGTGGGGATCGTCGCCGCTCGTCTACCTTCTTTCGCATCCGTCCTCTCACGCAGTCACGCAACACACAAACACTGATATCGTACTCGTCTATAGGCGGACGTCATTTTGCGCCATCTTTTTTCCCACAGACGTACCGCTGAGGACCCACTCCTGTGATTCGCAGAGGGCCCGCGAGCGAGGCGACTTGGCCAGGCGACTGCACCTCGTCCGGGGCGACCTGTTCGTCTCCCCCCCCCTCCCCATGCCCCTTCTACTATCCCATCATTCCTCTTCCACTTTTACAACCTCCCAAGCCGCTCATTAATGGCGGCGCGCCGTGCAAAGAAGTCCGGCTTGAGCGCCGACCGACCCTTGCGCCTGTGAATGAACGGAATCTGCAGGAGTGAACGAACGGCTGACTCCGAACGAATCTTCTTCACTCGCTGAGGACCCGTCACGGATTCCCTCGATTTGAATCGATTTCATTTATCCGCGTCGACTAAAGTCAAGTTCCCAATTATTTCTGAAACTTGGAAATATTCACCATAGCTCTTATTCATTCCTATTTCATTCTACTGATTTCTACTTTTAGATGAGGACAATTATTTTGTGATTTTAAAACTTTATAATAAATTTAGATTGTCGCTTGACTTTCTTTGACAAGGGTCGCGTGATGCGTCTGCCATTTCCGTTAGAGCAGTATTTTCCATAGTTTTTGGGTGAATTATTCTTGTAAATGCCCCGTAAGGTATCTTATCGTCATTGCGTTCCTATTTTCATTTGAAATGGTTTGGTAAGTTTTTTTTCTGTGTTAAGTCGGTTCTTTTGCCAGAATGTAAAAAGAAAACGGAAAAGTTTCTTCTTGTCGGTCCGTAGTAATTTAAAGTCAAATAATTCAAATATTTTCGCCGTAAGGGTATGAAAATTCATCGCCATTGGATAGAGAATGATTCAAACTATCATTTGAAACACTTTTTGGAGAATTCAGCCTATTCGCGAATGAAATTAAAAGCCTAAAAAACGTTCGTGAATGGAATTGTTGCTACGAAAATACGCGTCTATGAATGTAATAGTAATAATATTAATAGTAATAAATTAATTCAAAAAAGGTCAGGTGGAACTGGATTAGGCGAATTCGAAGAGTATATTATCTACGAGAACGATTCAAACACCAAAATGAGATTGATTCAAGCAGAAACATTCATCATCGAAATTTTACAAAGTATGGAAGAGAAACTATTATCTTAGCACCAACACAGAAATATTCCGAGATGTATCAGAAAATAATATTAATAGATATAAGGAGGGTAAAGTCTTTATTATTCTAGCAGAGTGAAAATTGCGACGGACTGGGATTCGAATCCGAAACTTCCTACTATTTCTAGATTTCTCCCACTTTAGTTTCTTTATCCTCTCCTATATTTATGTACTTAAAACTATTCTCTCATAAAAAATTGTTATATATTTCCCGCAGCTACAAATTCACGATTGCATATTTCGTAATCCACAGTAGTGATTCTCAAGGGACACGTCTTCGGCCTCCACTGGCTTAGAATGACTGGTATGAAGCGCCTTCCGCCTCCTGCCGCATATACATTAGTCGAGGTACGGCGTTTCATTGATGCAGAAAACCGGTTGCGGAGAATTGGTTGTTAACCTTTTGAATACATAATTTTCTCAATGATTTCCAGAGAAATGTTCACGTGAAGTGTATTCCGTGAATAGAGTGCTTGTAAATACGTATAATACGTTTCAAATGTGTTCGCTGCTACGCTGAAAGATTAGTAACGTGTGGTGAATCACATGTAAGGAGAACATTTAATTTGAAAACTTGGCTTGTAAAGTATAACATAGCTCACTGTATTCGTGCATGGTATTTATTAAGTTTCTGGGAAATTTTTCGATTATTAGTGAGCATAATTCATCAAATTTGACATTTGTTTTATATACTTTCGAGTTTTTTTTTGTTTTTTTTTACGAAATCCAAGACATGATCTGTGTGATGAAGAACTGAGGAAAATCTCGCCTGCAGCACTCTGCCATTACGATGTTCTCGTTTACTACCTTCTCTCTTCAGATATTCCCATTGTCCTGTCTTCTGTATTTATGTGTTAGCCTCTTTTACTCGTAAGCTCCCTTACATTTCGACGAAACAACTCAAAATTGTTTATTTTCTATTAACTTCATTCCATCATTTGTATTCAAAATGGCTCCTTTTTCTTTGGCAAGCTTTGGTCTTTCTTCCCCATTTATATTTATATGACAGTCCCATAAAACGTGTTTGGGTCTTTGTACCTTCGTGTGTCGTGTATTCGATGCAACGGTATGCAGCCATTGACGAAACGAGATGGCGATTGCTTTTTTCCGTCGTCTGCAGAGCAGCGCGACCACGGAGGACGCTGGGGTCAAGGCACGCGGACGACCGCCACCGCCTCGGAAGACTCCCTCCTCCTTCGCTCTCTCTCTCTCTCTCACACACACTCTCCATCTCTCGTTCTCTCTCTTTTATTCACTCCCTCACTCCTTCCCTCATTCTCGGTCGGACTCGGCTCGCTCTCGTCGCGGCATCCAACACGGATTCACACTGACAGCGGCGTCAGCGAGGGAGGAGGTTACCAACCTTACCACCCACGACAAACATTCTTTTGCGAGTTAAATTGATCACACTTCATACGAGCAATGACGTTCCTAGGCGTTAGGGGCGGGCCCCATGTTTCGTCATCAAAGGCACCTCCGAATATAATAATTCCCCAATTTTTTATAAAGAAGTTTTAGATGAAGTTCAAATTTACGTCCCCGCCTAGATACGCCACTGAATCATATTTCTGAATATTTTTTCTGTCAAATAACGGTTCAGCTCTGACGAAATTTGTTCATTATTTCAAATTTTCAGTAAGTAGTGCCTAATTTATTATTTGTACAAAAGTAGAAAAAATTGGGTTTGTATTTACTGTTAATAATCCGAATATTTACCATTATTTTATATATTAAGTACTTCATTTTAAAATATTTCTTCCTGAGGACAAACTCGGGAAATATTGTTAAATAGCATGATAATAATGAGAGTAAGTTCAAATTAAAGTTACAAACTCAATTTACAACTCAGTAGCAATATACCCAATTACTTTGCAATAAATAATTTATATGTTCTTCATCATTTATTATTCACACAATTGTAATTTGAGGATTAATTTTGTTAATTTAATATATAAGGCATGACAAATTCACATGATTTTATATCATGTGATTTTAAAGTGTAAATGAAATAACTTAAGATACTGGATATAAGTTATGATGGTGTCAGTCGGAACCTCTCCCCTTCTCCCGACAGAATCCCAGTGTCTGAAACATGATGTAAATTGGCCTGATGACCTCGAGTTGTAATGTTTGGAAACGTTACGGTCGAGTCAGCGTTCGTCATGCACGAGTAAACAAAGATGTTTGAAAATATTACTCTTGATTTGACCTGTCGATACTCTATAAACACTGGGCATGAATATATTGGACATTTTGACCTTGAAATAAATTTCATAAGAGCTTGGTCAGTCTTAAGAAATTGACACATTTCTTTAATATTTATAGGTATTATTTTATTGTATTATGACTGGTGAATTTCCACCACAAGCTTCTATTATTATCTAATACTAACGAAAGATTTAAAAGATTTAACTACATCAATCTGCCACTAGAGAGCTCTGTCTCCCAGACATTTCGTGACATTAAAATTAGAAAATTGACATTCAGAATTTATGTGATGATTCTTCATGTAATGAATAAGTAATTATATATATATATTTT
>NNCF01125832.1:257468-272062 GCA_002313205.1 Laupala kohalensis
AGAATCGTCACATAAATTCTGAATGTCAATTTTCTAATTTTAATTCTTTGAATAATTAACATTGAATCAATTCTTTAATTTGTATCAAATTCTTTAATTTGCACACGAACAATTCAATAATAATGTATTTGCGCGTGAGTGTGTTCCCTCGAATTAGTGAGGAAGGCCCCGTAGCTTCATTAGCTCAATCATCACTCTCTTTTCTGACTTCGTCGAGTCAATATCGGGCCATAACTACGTCCGTCATGAACATTTTGTGAAGCGTGTTGTGCGTGAGGTAAAAATATGCATTTCCTTCAACCATGTGATGCGACCATCTGGAACTGTCGTGAATATGGTTTTATTGTGATCATGGAAACAGTGTGATCATAGAAACTTAAAATACTATTCATGGATCCACACACCGTCGCTGCCTCCTGTATCTTCCAACGCCCTGGGATGCTGTATGACAATTGAGCGTCGTCAAATGCTACAAGAACGCAACTATGAGCTCACATACTTTTCACTGGCCAGTGAAAATCTAACCAACAGTATGATCTTTCTTGATCAATTTAACCTATCATTGACGAATTCAATAACATTTAACTGAACCTTGTACATAATCATGCCTCTTTTATCTTTAAATTAATGTCATGTGTTTAACTGTAAGATTTAGTATTAGATATTTTCCGTGTATGTCCATTGATTTCTTGTGTGTTTAGGTTATATTTTTGGTGGGATTATTAGGGAACGTGTTTTTGTGTCATTTCTTTGTAAAACAATTAATATTTGTATCCATTGATTTATTGTTTGTTTTTGATATAAAATCATGGTAATCCATATGGTCCTCCAATTTAAAATCTTTTAATTATTAAAATCAAGATACCTTCCTCTCCCATAGCTACCAGAGTGTTTTTGGGGTACGGCTCATGCTCGAATGTTAAATACAATATTATTACAGATGCAGAAGTATCATGTTAAGCATAAGTTTTCTTAACTGAACAGTTGACAATTAAATTGAAGGAAAAGAATGTCGTGAAAAATCTCTTGTCAAATATTAAAATAAATTATACATTTGTATACATACGAGCTTTTTGGAATATGATAAGATAAAATATTTATGTGGACTTTGCCTTTAAATTTAGAAAATTGACGTTTTGCGTCAATAGACACGTCGAAAATGTGAGAGAAATTTTCCAAAATCGAAAATCAATTTATACTACAGAACCTCTCATCGGGAGTTTTTTACCCTAAAAGTTTAAGCGAGCTCACCCCTCATTTTCTTGTTTCATTATGTAATGCTTGGAGATGAAAGAAAATAATTTGTTACTTGCTATTTAGTACTAACCCCCCCTTCCCTCTACCCTTGTGTCATTCAGTCCCCTACCCAACTCAATATTTGTGGTTGGTAATATCGGAATACCCGTGGCATGGCTGGCGTAAATTTGGTACAATGTTGATACAAATATTCTTCCTTGAATTCCCATTGATACTTGTATACAACCTGCAGCGTGTTCATTCTTCAGCCTCACCAAAGTACCAAAAGTATAATATACATTACTACTACTATTACAAATTGATGATTCTCGGTTGTATTACATAGTTCGTTAATTGAGAAAACACAAACTATTTTTTACACCATTTAAAAGTGTAATATCGAAAAACCCTGGATTTGGTTTTTAGATAGTTGGATTAACAACGTTTACAAATCAAAAATAAGTAATATCTCAACTGGTACTTGAGATATAGCAAAAATTCGAAAAATCACATATAACCCCAATTGATGCCTTTAGAATTAAAACACCAAAAAATCTCCTTTAGTAAGCCTCTACAATACGAAAGCAAATGCATATCAATTTCTCGTCTTTGATAGTTTTCTTTCAACGTTGATGAATTAGTCAGAAAAAATCCGCTTATTACTATAAATTAGCGTAAAACATACGAAATGTTAAATTTATGATGTGGCATATGCTGTGATCTGAGTTTCAATCTACTATTCTGCCAAATTTCATCAAGATTATTTAACGTCTCCGCAAACACAGAAGTTCACTTTCACATTTGCAAGGATAGAATATGAGGAAAATTTTTATGAAGATCTTGAAACTTGACGAGCGATATTACACTAACCGTTGTAGCTAATTACTCGGCGGAAGAAAATGCCACTCTTCCAAAATTAAGATCGAGAATGGGATAGCTTGAGTTAATGTGGTTGTAATCCTTATTACACTTACCCGTAGCATTTGATTTTGTTGGAAATACTTGAAAATCTTAATTAATCATTACCAAATTTTAGTTTGGTAACATGACTTTAGGAACCTGTCAGCTTGTGAGGATTTTTGTTTTTTCTTTGAGATATGATGCAGTAATCAGCGTTTCCGTTACAATGAAAATTATTTTCTCTTGTGTTCATTCCTAATGATGTATCATATTTCGGGTATTTTCCCCTCTCTTTTAAGAAAATATTATGAGGTACGAAATGTAGTTTATTGATAATGAACTTTCGAAGACGTTATGGGCTGTTATTTGGTTTATCTAGAGCGACTGAAAGTTTTAATAAATAAATTTGTTCAAGTTTTACGACCCGTGACAACTGCATTTCACTCACAAAAGTAATAAAAGTTTGTAATTTAATTTTATAATGATAGAAGTTAATAGAACTATTATTTATGATGTTTAATCAAATTATCTGTAATTTCTTGGGATATTTATCATAATTTGTGACCTAATCCCTAGAAATTACTAATAAATTAACACGAGGTCAAGAACGTACGTTTTTAAATTAATTTAGATTTTGAGATATCAAAAATATGATGTTGCGAACCATTGTCACATTTTATTGATCTATTTTCGAGAGAAAATGCTCCTTGTTATGTGTGAAGCGGGACCGATACTGACACGGAGAGATCCTTAGCCCGCACGACGTACGTGGACTAATCGAGCAGAGGAACGAACACCTGGTGTGCGGGGACACACAATGCGTTGCACCGCCGATGTTGCCGGTTAGCAACCGGATATGGCGTCAACGCGAAAGAGCCGGTGCCACTCCGAGAAAATTGTGAGAATAGCGGTGGTGGAGGAGGGGGGGTGTTGGAGTGCGGGTAGAGGGGGAGGGGCGAACAGGTTTCGGGACCATGCGGCTGTGTGAGTGGTGGTGCGGTGGTGCCGTCGGCGGCGATCCACCGGCCTCGTGAACGGAGCAAGTGGTCGTCGTCCTGCCCACGAGCGACGAGACGATGGCGTTACACCCCTTCCCTCCTCTCATTTAGCCCACTCATCCACCCATCCACTGGAGTGGCGCCGCATCGCATTCATATCGTGACATTTCAAGTGGCTCGGAACACTTAATTCCTTTTGTATTTTCATTTCAATATCGTTGATTATATTTTCAGCCTCCCTATTACAAAATAATATATAATAATTAATAATAATATGAATTTATTCCTTTCCAAAATTATTTTTAATAAACTTACAAAATAATAGGGAGTTTATGCATAGCGTACCTACGAGCTGTCTTATTCGCTATGCACATGCAAGTTACTCCTGCGCATGCTCAGAAGTTAATAGTACACTAACTCTCCTAGCGTGGTACGTTACAACGCCTCTGTTTGCGTATGATGTTAGTTGTACTCTAGTGAGAGAGGTCGTGGCGGATTCTGGTCTGGATTTGATATCTGAGAAGGTATGGGAGAGATTTGTTGGAGAGGTTGTTTGTGCCGTATGAGTACGTTATGGTATACTTAAAGTACAGTTTAATAGTGTACACTTGCATGGAAGTGTTTTGTTTGGGTTTACAGTTTTTATTATGATTTGATTCGAAGGTATGCTGTGCAAAATGCATCGATTGAACCATGTACGTTACGCGGTCAGCGCCATCAACGCAACTTGTACGCTAGGAAGCGTGTACGTTATGTAAAATGTACGTTATCCGCAATTGCCAACATACGCGGAACAACGGAAGTAAAAAACATGTATTTTACCAAAACAAATCAGAGTTGAGTGCAGTCATGAGAAAAATGGAAAGGAAACAGACGCGCTCCGTGACGTCTGGAATTAAGGAACTAAAAACTACTCAATAATATATTGTTGAGTTTATACCAAATAAATTCCAATTTTTTATTACGCCAACGTTCCGATGTAGTCATTTCTGCTTCAGGGCTAACAGTTCATACAATGTGAATACACTGTTCATATCATAACCACAACCACTCTTCACATGTACAAACATCCTTACCACCAACAAGCAATACCTAGTCTTACTCAGCTCTAACTAGGTGAAGTATCCTCCCAAGGGCGCCCTCCTCCCATTACTCATATTGTTATAATATTTGAATAATATTTATTAATCATAATTACTTAATAAAAGCTACACAATTAATTTTGTACAATAATTATAAACTACTACCATATCCCAGCACTCGAGATTCGAGTGCAAATTTTGATGCCGCTTATATTTTAAATAGAAATATCAATTAAGATAATTCATCAATGAAAATTAATAAAAAAGACATATCTATTACAACAGAACAATTTACCACAAAAACAACTTTGATTAATATTTGACTTTATTTCGTATTATATTTTATTGTTCGTTTTGTTGTATTTAATATTCTCGCTTCGTCTTAATTAGATCGCTGGTGGATTTCATATCCCTATTCTTAGGGGCTCCATCCGGACATCTGGCTCCTACTACGGACATCCCAGGCATCGACAACAATGTGTTATTTGAAATTCGTTGGTTTTCGTATGGAGAAACTCGGAGAAATTTCTGTTTTTAACGGGGCATAGTGTGATGGGTATAAATAAAATAGTGGTGTTGAACACCATTCAGTCAAGAGTTATACGTTGAAAACACAGTAATTACAGTTCGGAAATATTAAACACTCTTAAAGAACCACTAAATTAATTTATGATTTGAACTTTATATATTTATTTATTTATATTTATTTAACTACTAAATGAACAGTGCTTGTCATTTTATTATAAATAGTGTATTAAATATTTTATTATAAATTCATTATTAAATAATGTTTTTTTACTAAATGATCCATTATTTGTATAAGTAGAAAATTACTGTCACCTGTTTGATCATTTCGAAATATTTGTTCCTTTATCAAGTTCACTAATATTACTCTTTGAAACCTGTACTGTGTGTCTAAAATGAAAAAGTCCTGTAATTATTAGTTTGTGTTTCTCGATTGCAATTTGTGTCTCAGGGCGAAGATTGTTTCGTCTCTTCAATATAATTCTGATTATGCGAACTTCGTTCTCCTGCAACTAGCATTAACTGAAACTGCGGACGATAAATATTAATTCTCCTTCATCAGCAAAACTGTGCGAAGACGTAACAGTTCTGAAGGAGAGCGTCGTAGCAAGAGACTTGACTTCCTGCTCATTGGAACGAATGACTTTCTTTCTGCTCACGAACGATGACAGGAAAAGAACGAGAGATATTTTACGTAACTTTGAAGTCAATTTAAATTACCATAAAATTCGAAAAATGTTAAGGTTCTTTTTGAATGGGCATCTACTATTTTGAGCCGATGAGCGAGGTTCTCCAGAAACTTTACTTTGTCTCATTGCCAAAACATAAGTAACATTTTTTATTTTTTATGCTTTTTGAGGGGGTGGGAATAAGGGGAGGGTAGTTGCTAATAAAACTGAGAAACGAATGAGTTAAAGAAAGTTAAGGAACGAAAGAGTCTTGGAACACTGTTTATGTGGAACAACTTTCGTTTTTTAAATTTATATGCCATATTTTGAAGGAATAAATTTTCGGCCATGGTAGGTAAATTAACTCACAATCTAATTATTTCAACTTCTTGTATAAGCATGTTTGTTTAGCTATTTAGTGTTTCCTAAAACCATTCATTGTGAGTTGTCTTTCATATTATCTATTATTCAAAAATAATTTGTTTATTATTTGTCTAATATGTGGTGACCCTGGGTCAGTCTCTCACTTCGTGTTGTAGTGAGTGGGGTTCATAAACCTAAGACAGATATATCCATCCATACATACATGATTTAGATATTCGTCGTATTCGACGATTCTGGTCTAATCAGCATAAGATACTTTGCTTAAGATGTTTCTTTGATGGGAGATCAATCCTGCCTTGCTTTTGCAAATCTTTCCACAGGCGACACACAAGAGCGGATTGGTNGATTTAGATATTCGTCGTATTCGACGATTCTAGTCTAATCAGCATAAGATGCTTTGCTTAAGATGTTTCTTTGATGGGAGATCAATCCTGCCTTGCTTTTGCAAATCTTTCCACAGGCGACACACAAGAGCGGATTGGTTGCCACGGTTGGTTGATGTGAAGTAGATGGTGTCTGTGAGATTTCTGGGTGAAATGATTTAGGTTGTGAGGGTTTTTCTGTTGGTTAGTACCTTCTCTTAATTGGTTGAGCTAGTGTAGGGTGTTTGTGTCTCATGTGACTGGTGTATCCTGCTCTTGTCGAGTGTACGATATTACATGTCTCGCATTTTACATTTTTGCTTGCTGCTGCTTGTGCTACAAATGCGGGATCATCTTTGTGTTTCTGTGGCAGATGGGAGTTGACATATCGACGGCCCGACCTTCCTTCACGCTCAAAGCTGCAGAATGGACATTTCCAGATGTAATTTTCTTCGTCCTGATGCCTTTCTGTTTTGCTGCAGTGATGGATCCTTCTTGTACAGTTTCTATCGCTTCGTATGTGTGCCTTCTCCATTCTTCTCTTTTTTGTGTTGTTGTTCGCCATATGTTTGCATTGATGTTGGCTCCTTTTAGATCGTTTCTAAGGAGATCTATCCACCTTTTTCGAGGCTTTTTATGTGGTCTTTTTCCGATTTGTAATTCCCCGAATGCGACTAGCTGAGGTGAGCGATTTGGCTCCATACGACTGAGATGCCCATTTCATTTCATTCTTCTTTGACGTATAAGGTTGGTGATCGTCATCGTTTTGGTTCTCGTCAGCACGTCTTTATTGGGTAATTTTTCTTCCCACTTGATTCTACAAATTGTTCTTAATGATTTTATATGAAAGGCATTTAGTGCTTGCAGGTCTTTTTCCAGGACTGTCCATGTTTCTGAAGAGTAGATAAGTGTACTGAGTTCCACTGTTTTGTACATTTTCAGCTTGGTGTTTTGGCTGATCAGGTTCCAGGTGGTTTCCAGGTTCTTTGGTAGAGATTTTTAAATGCCTGACTGACTGCCATTACTTTGGATATTGCTGCCCAGGTATTTGAAGCAGCTTACTTCTTTAAGTATTTGTCCGTTTATGGTTATAGGACAGGCGCTGCTATTATGAGCATTACTTCCGTCGTAGTTTCGTTGACCTTGAGTCCAAACTTCTCCTCCAAAGATGTTAACTAATTCTTGTAGTTGTGCTCGTTTTTTGCATTTATTTCCTTTAGTTTTTGCCTTCAGGTATCTTCTTTTCATCATGTCCGTGTCACTTCTGTACTTCAGGTCAATGCCACCTGTGTTTTTTCGGTGTTTATTTTGTATGATACCTTGGATGTATAATATAAAGAGTAACGGTGCAAGAACATAGTCTTGTCTGAGTCCAGTGACGATTCTATGTTCTTAATTTTTACAGTGGAAGTTGTGTGTTCGTAGCAAGATTTGAGCAGTTGGAGTGGGTTCGGCGGGAATTTTATAGCTTTTAATACATTAATTAGCACGTTACGATCTACAGAGTCGAAAGCTTTAGACATGTCGATGAAGGCAACGCAGAGAGACGTATTTTGCTCAAAAGATTTCTCCACCATTTACCGTGCGGTGAAAACCATATCTATTGTTGATCTTTGTGCCCGGAATCCACATTAAGTGTCGCTAAGCAGACTCTACGTACGGATAAAGACGATTGTAGATGACTCGTGAGAGTATTTTGCTCGGGACTGAAATAAGAGAGATGCCCCTATAGTTTGTTTTTGCTACATATACATACATACTAATATAAGGACTCTAATGGCCTTGACGTTGACGAACCCTAAAACCCCAAGAAGAAGAAAAAGCATACTAATATATTAATGCGTAACGCGAAAACGTGTCTGTTACTTGATCACGACTAAACCACTCACTTAGACTAAATTTTATTTTCAAAATGTGTGATAATAAAATGTTGTTGTTTTTTACATGTCGATAAAATCGAAAAAAAGAGTTATATTTGCTTATGCTGTCTAAAAATTCATCTAAATAATCGATAAAACGTTCTTTGAAATAGAAGTATTAAAATACTTCAATGTAAGAGAGTAATTTAGGAAAGAAAAAATCAGTCATCATAAAATTTATTCGATTATTTGTTTAGTGCATTTAACAAAGATAAAACACCTCTAAATCGTAAAATTTCGACGAACAGTTTAGATTTTAGAAGAATTTTAATGAAATGGTGCAACCGCGACATGCCTCGGAAGCGAAATTTCGACCGACGCGGCGCCAGTGAGATAGTGTAGTGGGTACAGTCAAGTTTTGTATTAAATTTGTGTTATTATTAACTTGAAAAGTTAGGATGCTGTACTTGTTTTAAAAACCATTCAATTAAAAAAATTTTCATCTTACAATATTGAGTTAATTTTTCCTTCGTAATAGATGATCAGTCTGAGAAAAATCCCGGGCAACGCGGGGTAATCAGCTAGTACATATATTCGTACATACATACATACATACATACACACACAGACTTGACCATAACTATCTATTCAAGATATTCGAAACGGTTATTGGATGTAAAAAATCATTGTATTTATTTAATTACTTAACTAGACGTTCGCATCTAATTTTGAAGATAACAAGTGAAGAACCAAAATAATTTTTCTTTTCACTTCTTAATTCACATCATTTCACTCTGTTGTAAATGTTCAATGATGGATGATGATCTGTGGTTAAATAGCCGCCTTAAATAATTAATTAAAAATACCGTTTTTTAGTAAACGCCAGTTAGATCGTAACAGAAGACCAGGTATGTAGTCGTGGGGCGGAGGAACTCGGGTGACCCGGACCCCTCCTGAAATGTAGTATCAGCTTTAATGAAAGTAAACAATGCATTGCATATTCGTTCATTAAACAACAACAAAACAAAATATTTAAATTTAACACCATAAACCCATTGGCGAGTAGTGTGTGACCCACCCGAAATAAATATCGGATTACGGGCTTCCACGCACATGACGGGAGTAGGTGTTTGACTTCGGAGCGATCATGTGTGCAATCGCGATATCGAACCAAGGAAGAAAGGCGATCGCTTCCGTGGACGCTTCGCGTCAGCCGCCATCGAGCCCCTGTCTCGCTCCCTTCGCACCGCGCACCGCCCAAATTTGGCCTTGCGCTGCCGGAGCGAGTTCGTATCCGCTTTTTCCAGAAGCGCAAACGCGGAGCAGAGCGGCGGTCATGCGGCTTTTTGCTCCCGCGGGTTGAACGTCCCCGGGAAGGGATCCTCGGACAGCGAGTCGCGTAGAGCAGCCAGCGTACGGCGGGAGCGACAGCCAGCCCCAGTGGCCACAGCGGACGGATGTGCGACACGGCGAAACGTGCTTCCACGGAAGAGGCTTCGTCAGATTGGTTCTCATTAATAATTCATCGACTTATTTTATGTCTCAGGCTGAGGGAATGTTCAGTTATATGGTACCAATTCATTGTAATTGAGTAGCAACCGGACAAGTCCATAAAATGTTTGACGTTATTAATAAAATTTGAGCCATCTTGAGTTCTTTCTCCGATTAATAAAGTTTGCAAATAGAAAAAGGAAGTTGACGTTCCTCAACAAACATCCTCCAGTTATTATTCATGCATGGGTCAAGAAATGAAGATTCGAATTCTATTCTTGGGCTGTATTTTATCAACTACCAAAGAAAAAAAATTGTGTTCAAAATTTGTGACTGAAGAAGTGAACAATATTTTAGTATGAAGCTACGAAACAAAAATAATACTTTGGTCGGGAAACTGAATAAATCCAGACTTAACTATTGCACTCGCATTTTATAAAATCCATGACTTACAATCTGTCGTTGACTTCACCAAATTCTTGTTGCAAACTTTCCTCGCCCTTATCTTGCGAATACAACCGCGGTACTTATCAATAAATATACATCGAATATTCTGCGTTATGATTCCCTTGTTATCGCAGGTGGTCTTAACATATTCCGTTACGACTCAATATTTGTATTGTGTTTTTACTATCGAATTGAAAATCATCTTGTAGCGGACGCTTTCTTGACTTTATAATAACTTATCATTTTCAAACGACCAGTTGGTTGTCTGTTTCAAAAAAAGTCGGTTTGAACCGGAGGTCTCCTGAAGGTCAAGGTTCTGGGTCCCGGGTAAGGAATGGATGTTTTGATCGTGCGTTGTACCCATTCAACGAGAAACCACCACGGTTTGCGTTTAAAGCATTATTATCACCCTCATCACTGCCCTGTGTAACCACGCCGGAGGGCGTGTGGGGTTGCCTAGACGCATTGCTAGATGGTTCAACCGACCTTGGGACTGAGAACTACGAAAAAAAATAATTTTCTGGCAAATTAGATTACTGCTGGTCCCATAATTTAGATTACACGGGCGAAATACAGAATCAACACAATTTCACATTCGTAAGGAAACGAATAAGGTTTAGGTAACCGTATCTCAGGCATAAATACACTGATCATACTATACATTTTTCGAAGTATCAAAGCGAGAGTGATACGCTGATTAGTAGTGACAGCGTCGACGTTCATATTACAAGACGAATGGAAAAATAATTGGTTTGTAACTTACGAGTAAAATAAAGATTAAAATTCTTATATCCAACTTTTTTCTTAAATTAAATCATTTTATTCCCCATTCCTTTCCATTATCCCGTGATGGGATGCTTTTTCAGTAGGTGCAAAACTTTTCATAATGCAGTGTATTTACTTAAGTTATATCTTGTAAAAGTAGCTATAATCACCTTGTACTTTCTTGTCGTGACAATAATCATACTTTTTAATGTACTTACGACTGCACTATAAAATATTTTTGTGTAAGTTATAAGGCAATCCATTAGATTTTCTTTGTCTCTTCCATTGAGTTGTTGCTTTGGACTTTCACCGCGCTCTTCTCCATTGAGGAATTTCTTGTTGATGTCTTTCGAGATCTTCGCATTTTATTGCCTTCCCTTTTTCCTTTCTTAAAGGAGAGAAGAAGAAACAAACCTTACCTAGAAGCGTTCCTTTGAAACGGTCTCAGTCTTTTGTTGCCGAAACAAGTAATGGTTTTGTTTCCTTTTACTTATCATTTTAATAGCTGGGATGGGCACAATAATAGCCGTGCTGCAAGACACTGTATTACCTGGGTCTATCATCATTCCCTCTGTTGTTGATGCTGTCGCAGTTTTTTGTACGCTCAGTGCTTGTGGTAGAGGGTTTGATGCTGCATAAATACCTCTTCATTATCATTCCATCGTGAAGTTTCTGCATCACGCGAGAGGTTGGCAAGAAAAGGAGAGTACGGCATGTTCGCCATCTTGTTTCATCATTGAAAATAAATAATAATTATAAGACACCTTCGTGTGTCTCTTATAATCACAACTCACGTGTTTTTTTAAATAAGTGAAATCCAAAAGTTTTTATTTATTTTTTTGCTTTCCAACTCCACCGAAATAAGGAAAGTACAGAGCGGTTCAGTTTTTTAAGGGTTCTTTGCGAAATGGACAAGGAAACCAGGAACTAGGTTGAGAACGGAACCCTAGTCCTTTGTTCAGTATTAAATACTTAGTATCCGATTGAAATAGAAAGTTCGTATTTGGTTTCGCGGTATTTTTATGACTGTCGTATATCTTTTCATCCATGGGTACATATCTTGTTAATTAACATTGAAGTAAATGGATGTTCAATTCGACCCGTGTAATCTGGCTTCTTCGTCCATAATGTTGCATTGATGATGCTATACTGGGACAGGACTCTAAATGATTTTCCTATAATATTTACCTATACATCTAATTGAAACATAGGTTATTAAACTCTGTCGACATTTCATATTTTGTATTACTTTCAATATTTTCACGCGTTACGAAGCAAAACCAAAGTGCACTGGTAACTTCTCAGAAAATATTTATCAGTCCCCTTGGTCACTGCTTGAGCGGTATTGGTCCGTTTTCCGATTCATCTCTAACAAAGAAGCTAAAGTATTTTTAAAATGTTCATCGAAGTATTATTAGCACGTAAAACCGAGAAAAAAGTATGTTTTCAACATTTTCCCGACTTCCATGTTTTATTGGGAAAGCGAAGTACTAAGAAATTATACTTCTAAGAACATGTTGGATAAAACAACATATTGAAGCCACATACAAACGTGTTTACACACCGCATGTAAAAACACTAAAATTGAAATTTGATGTGTATCTAAAAGGATCAGTTATTATTTGTTTTACTGTTACAATAAAATTGAATCATATTTAAGATCATATTTACGTTTTAATATATTTTAGGTGACTAATTTGAAAGCCCCTTTGTTAATGAAGCCCTGATCCGTTCGACCCTACTCCCCGTATTAAATCTTTTTAACTTCTTTATCACGTGTATAAACGGGGGGGGGGGAGGAAGGACGCCTCCCATCCTCGTAAATACACAAAAACTAAAAAAATAGACAGAAATGCCATTCATATTTTCGAGACATTATCATCATTTTCAAAGTACGTATTTATTATTCGTAATTAATAGAAAATGGAGTATGAGAGGCCACTACTGCAGTATTTCGTCAAATGTTTTTTCACATCGGCATAGAAATATCTGTGTAGTCTAGAAACTTGGCTAGAGGTTTGTGGGTTTTTTCCGCGTGCTAAGTGCATTTAGTAATAGATGAGATTTACCTACTACACCATCTAAAGGTCAAGATCTTGCTACCTCCCTCCTACTAAAATTCCGGCAACGCCCCTGTACTTCTTCGAAAGCATATTCCGACTGTTGGTAATTATAATCTTGTATCCTTGTTCGTAAACCGCCGTCGAGCCAGGAGTGGGATTCACATCGTCAGCTGGCTTCGCAAAGGTGAGCCCAAGTGCGTCACATGGGAACACACGAGCGTAGGGCTGAGCGAGATGGGCGCTTTTCTCCTGGGAAAGGAGGGAAAGAGAATGCTCTAGAGGGAAGGGGGAGGTAAGGAGGTGCCTCTGGCTGCACCGGCCTCTGCTCCGGATGCGGCCCGTTACCTCCGCGTCCTGGCAGCGGCTAACTGTATCGCATGGGCGCCGCCGCGGAGTCGTCGCTGCTCCTGGTCGCACGAAAATGGACATGAAATTGAAAGAGGTCACTCTTTGCATGTACGCTATTGTGTTCTTCGTAAGAACTGGCGGCATCTGCTCGCGCGGTGGCTTTCCTGTTTGAACCTGGGTTGCATCCCGGTTGATCGCACGTCACGAAGTGAAGGCCGTATCAACATCACGCGGATCTAGACCATGATCAAGGGGGACGGCTAACCGGGAACCATTTTTATTTCACAATTATGGTTTTACAACACAAATTTTATGAATGAAATGCAACAAATAAATAATTAACAATCTGGTGTTATTAATAACAATAACAATTATTTATTAAAGTTAATACCATATTTAAAAAAACTGATAATACGATGTTAATGTTAGTTTTATTAATATGGTATTATTAATTTGATTAATCTGGCATTATTAATAACAATATCAATTATAACTAATAACAGTTATTAATCTGGAAACACTTTTACAAAATATGCCATTTATCAACTTCAGTTTTATCGGGTGAGAGTTCTGGTTTAATGCCACATAAATAGATCCGCCACAGATAAATCTGTCTGGTATCTTAAAATTTTCCCAATTTTTAATACGGAATATTAACATGAATTTTATAACTAAAAAAAAAAATATTCTCTTCGCTCGCTGGGGTTTTACTCCCGGACCCCATTTAGGTCTATGCCCTTGCAATCTCACCTTTGGAGGATTCAGCGAAGAGTAGAAGTTCTCTCCAGACATGTTCCGATGTCGATTATGGAAAACGTAGAGCGAATGTCGTTTATTGTACTTCCTTTGATAAATTAAATTTTTTTTTAGATTTCTGGGGCTTTCAGAAGTGAATGGGAGGGACTGATTCCCGCAAGAGGATTAGAGAATGGAATCCTTGACTTATTCATGAAATTACGCAAAGTTTTTTAATGTGCAAATATGAAATCGAATATTTATGTGTCAACCTAGTGTCAACCTATTGTCAACCACTCTTTGCCAAAAAGGACCGAATCATTCGGGAATCGTTCTATATAATTCCCTGCCCAAGAATATAAAAGATATTATGAAATTGAATCTCTTCAAATCCGCGGTTAAAAACTACCTCCTGCACCAGTGCTTCTGCAATGTAAAAGAATTTNTAAAGTTAAATCCGTCTTATACTTTATCACGTCATTGCTGTAGTACTTTTTAAATAACTTATAACAATTTCAAAAACTATTTTCTTGCACGATTGTGTTGTCTTATGGCTCACATTAATTTAGTTTTACGTGTACTCAATTTTGGCACGGTTGTGTACATTAATTCTGTAGCCCCATCCTGGCCCGGGTTTTTCTCCGTTTTTCCTTCGGGTAGAGGCGGATTTCTTATACAGGTTCTCTAGGCTTTGTCTAGGGGCGTGTTTATTGTAACAATAAATCGTGAAT
>NNCF01125832.1:272220-302337 GCA_002313205.1 Laupala kohalensis
CTAACTTTTTATCATATCTAGGAATTTTTGCTGAATTTTTTGAATCCGCCTCTGCCTTAGGGCCCTTGATCGGAATTGATGGGATGGTCCCTTGCTTGCTTCCGGAGAGTAAATTAGTTTTTTTCCCTCCACGTGGTCATACGCAGTTTGTACTGTTTTTTGACAATAAATTTATTATTATTATTATTATTATTATTATGACAACTATTTTCCTAGAAAAACAGTTTAGCAATAACAGAGTGAGATTTTTTCTTTGTAATATTTGTAAATGGGAATATAGCGTGCTATTGAAGCTTATCTACATGGGGTGATAGGTGATAAGAGTAGGGTGTTAAGGCTATTGTTAGTGGGTGGGTCGGTTAGCTGGGTTTACCAACAACTTGGTCCATGTGGAGGTGTTTGTAGTTATTAATAGCAAGAGTGAGTGATGCTGGGAGTGGGAGGGGAGTTCGCTTTTAAATTGTCACAGCAATAAATGAACTGGGACATTGAAGTGAAAAGCTACAAATTTTTTCGACTCCGCCGGGATTTGAACCCGAAGTGAATAAGAGGCAGGCAAGCATGTTAGCACCGAGCCGCCAGGGTAGGGGGTTAGTGAAACTCATGACGTGTCGGTTTTACAAGTATTGTAATCACAGGATCAGAAACACTGCTGATACTATTCTCAACATCGATCGGCAGCTGAGATCCTAAGTGAACGTCAGTTGCTCCTATCCTTACTCGATTTCGAATGAGACGACTGACTGATCACAAATTTCGTGATCGTGTACTCGAGTCATTTTTTATGCTGATTGTATTAGAAGAGCATTTCTAAAACATTTTTCTATGTTATTTGTTCTTTGTTGGTCTAACAAGCGTATATTTGTGACTATAATATTGAAAATAAATTTAGAAAACTAAAAATTTCGCCCTTATTTTATTGTATATATTACCTGGGATTATGAAACTGATGAGTACTGTTGTGTTCAATACATTTTCGCTTCAGGAAATCAATTTTCTCGTTGAAAGAGTAATTAGGGTAGTAATATTCCGCAAATAACAGTTGTAGATTAGGTTTGCCCTAATATTCAACCCCCCTTTTCTCAACTTGTATTGTATACAGTTGGCATGGTTCTTATTTTTGTGACTTCTTTTAACTAATATTCAATCTAAGAGGACCCCCTGAGCAGACCCTTGAGATCCACTTGTGCTTCGAAGACCACAGGATCACCACTGTATTGGAGAAACCACGGAAAGCAACTAGAATAACTGCCAACACTATTAGAGCAGAAATCCGTTTTGACGCGACTTCGTTTTGCGGTCTCTGAATCTCAAACTAGTCAGGCAATTGAAATGCTCAGGGTCATTGCCGACTTCGCCCTCTCGGCGCCCTTTGTTGTATTTTGACGATACTTTCATCCCCTCCCCCTTCCACAGATCAACGTTGTTCATTTATTCCCTATTTTGAAACGATGAATATTTGCTCATGAGTGAAGATTTGAAACACTTCTACTTCAAATATTTGTACATCGTAGTTTAATAGTTTTTCAAATAATTAAAAATAATATTTCAGGTATTTTACAAAACAATTTTGTTTATTTTGTATGAGCAAATGATCTACAAAAATTGTTCAGGGAAGCAAAGGAGGGCAATTTACGATTTTGCCAGAATTTATGGACCAATTTAACTATATGGTCCAACGCCGTAGAAAAATATCCTGATGAGATACCGAAAAACGGCTTTTTTGCCATGATTCTGGAAGGGACTTTCTTCTCGGAAATGACAAATTGAATCATTTTATGTGAAAAAAAATCCTTTTTTCGATGGCAAATTTAACATTATGGTCCTATCCTAACCTTATTCTTCGTATATCCTTCTGCAGGGGCTGCTACCTCCACCATCGCCTCCATCTTCACACTTACAACAAATTTTCTTAAAACGGAATCGCCGGGTCTAACAAACCTAACATCGCCGACTGTGACCGAACAATTGTTTATAGTATATAGAACAATTGCTGTCGCGAGCCATATTATAATTATCATACCCTAACTACTAACAGAAACGGTGGCGGAGAGAAGAAAATAGTGCGGAACAATATTTCTTTATAACTACCGTAAATATGAAAAGCGAAGAATGCGGCTTATATTTTCGGAACCGCAATAATATTTGTAGTATTATGACATAAATTATTTTTTCGAACCCTTGTGGGACCATATTCTTAAGTTTAGCCCTTGAATGTAACTTCCGCCTTGTATACATGATGCCTTGAGGGAATTAATGAACAATTATATTTGGTCTTTATTCGATTACTCATTATGTAAAATGTACAATTTTTAAATTACAGATTTGAAGAATGAAGGCTATCATGATCGGGGGTAATGTTAATGCAAGTAACAGATATTTTTGTTTATAATTTTTACAGACCTTTCACGCAAGGACCGATAGATGAGTTTAATCCAGATTAATACTTTTTTCCAATACACGTTCTTTAATAAATTCACACATTCTTTCGAAACGCCTTTAAGTCCTCACTCAACGAACTCGCGCCTTTTAACCATGGAATTCCAAACCCGCAATTAGGTACGGGAGGGACGCCGACATGAAACATGGAAACAAGACACTTTCTTGTAAGTACAAAGTTCCGGTGTGTGTCCCAAGGCCCTTGAAGAGAGGAANCACTTTCTTGTAAGTACAAAGTTCCGGTGTGTGTCCCAAGGCCCTTGAAGAGAGGAAATGTGTGATACTCGATGCAGCGCTTTCCTTCTTTTGAGGTTGCTTCTTTCGTTCCCTCCATCTCATCATTCGGATGTATCAGGGAGGGGGGGGTCTACGGGTTCAACACTACGCTCTCACTTCCGCTACCCCTCCGAATTTCAACGCGATATCGTATTGCAAGGGAGGAAGTTCAATAATAACTGTCTCTTANACCTGTCGATACGTATATGATACAAGTGTAATAATTATGTGTGGAGTAATTTCAATGTGAGAAAGAATAAAAAATGATAACTTTTCACCTGTTTCTCGTATAATATTGTTTTGTTTGGTGTATTATTAAATTAAGCACATATAATTATATTGCATTTAATAACATTAAAGAATCAAGTAGAAAATTAACCTTGAAAGAAGTGGCGGTTAACAAATTATATATTCACTTCCTGTTCTGTATCATTTTTCTATACTCTACCTAAATTTCAAAAATACCGTGATATCTGCGATATATATTTGTAAATAAAATTATTTTTCAATTAATATAGAAAATGAAGTCAAAACGGAGATGGTCAAATGGACACAATGGGCACGGAATAGAGATTGGTTGCTTGGATCGGTCTCGGAGGTGGCCAGAGACTTGATACTTGTTGCTCATCGGAAAATGGGCAAACTATAGTGCACGAATCCGACATCTCTGCCAAATCTGACAACCGGAGGAAGTGCACGAATTCCGAAATTTTAAAGAATTAGTTGAACTTATTAATTTAAATTTAAGGGATGGAGAAACTAACTCAATTTTCAAAATAGGTTTACAATATAAAAAACAAATGTAAAAAAAATTGAAGTATTAAGAGATTTTAACCAAATTGGAAAATTCAAAGGGTTAAATTCAAGGGAGTCAAAATGTTAGATAGAAGATTCATAGTCTAAGTTTTTTTTCCGGTTGATCGATCGTTCAATGGATCAATAATGTAATTTTTGGGCCTGGTTGAAGCGTCCAAACTTTGCGCGGCATACGGAGATTTCGTGAAGGGTGATAAGTGAGGTCTCCTTGTTCATCCTTTTTGACTTTCCTTGTATTGTTTTCAGTTAGTACACAAATTAGACTCATCCAGATATTCCGAGAATTATTTTTTAAATTTGAGATCTTGAGCAAGTTAAATGATTGTGGATAAGTGTCTGTCAACGGATGAAAGTTAAGGCCGAGTCTGAATAAGTGAAAAGTGAATCACAACTTGAAATCATATTTGCTTCTACACATTATCCATAAGATAGATTGACGTTATACGGTCAATATTGCCAAATAGTGTGTGATAGTAAGCGATTTCCGATCTTCCCTGACTTTGCCAATTCCACGCGAAACGATACTAATCTACTTTCCTCATCCGAATGTATCACATTTTTTTATTTAACTCCAATGTATACTATTACTTACATTAAACACGAACACTTTCCATATTATTAATACAGAATCAAACCTATAACATATTTGTATTTCACATATATTACAGAAAGAGGAAAATCCACAGCATCCAGGAAATGATGTTCCATAAGGGACGTGATTAAGTTACGAAACAGAAGATAGTCTTAGCTATTAACAATTTAGCAGATTGAAATAGCAACAATTTGTTTCATTTTTTTATTTTATGCCTTTTGGCGTGGTTCAGGCCATGAGGCCTGCTCTTCCACATAACCGTTGAACTTGGTTAAGGGAATTGGGAAGGAGAGATGTTGAGTTGCCGAGTAACTTATCGTACCGAACCGACATATGTCAGGAGTAGGTGAGGGAAACCCCAGCTGAAAACCTCACTTAGTTCGGCCGAGCAGGGTTTGAACCCACGCTCTCCCGCTCAGCGGAATCGTGGAAGCGAAGACGCTACTACTAGACCACCGCTATCAGGAGGGGGGGGAACCGTTAAGTTTTGGAAGTTTGAAATTCCGTGTAGAATGTAATATTGTTCACATTTATTTACCACCCCCAAAATTTCACGCATCCCTAAAAGCCATCCCTGATGTGCACGTCCGCGGTTTTTGCTATTTTGTCGCTAAACGGTGATGTTTTCCAACAAAAAGGTAGAAAATCATTTTTGAGTTAGATGCATTGGTTCTCGTGTTATGAGCTCTCCAATCAGGGAATAGTTTTCAAACTTACAATTTAATCATGTTATATGTGAAATACAAATAAGGTCTGTTATGTGCTTGAATCTGTATTAATAATGTGGAAAATGTAAAGAATTAGTGTTTAATTTAAGTAGTAGTATATACATTGGAGTGAAATAAAAATGTGATAAATTCGGATGAAGAAAATAGGTTAGTGTCGTTTCGCGTGGTAAATCGATTATAAATATTGCGTCAAGTAACTATGATTTTAAACTTGTGATTCACTTTTCACTGATTCAGACTCGGCCTTAACCTTCATCCTTTGACAGTGACTCATCCACTATCATCGAACTTATAGCTTGCCCGAGATCTTCAGTAGTTTTAAAATAATTCTCGGAATATCTGGATGAGTGATGTCATTGACATTGATCTCGTCGCTAATTGTAAACACTTATGTAGAAATGTCATCGTGTGACTATGATCTAAGTGGAGAAGGGCGTTGTGAATGTTCAACGTTCTGCTATTGAACTTTATGACCTTTCTTTTGAATGGATCGACATCCCTTCATCGAATCTAAAGAACATTTTAATTCTTGCGCTCTGAGTAGTACAAACTCTATAATGGGGTCTCGCTGCTAAGAAAGGCGTTCATTTATTTTATTTTATTTACTAAGAGCTGAGAGAGAATGCTTGTCATTTCAGAAGGCGTGATCCTACCGTTGATAGCGCATTAAGGCAACGTAACAGGTCAATATTGCCAAATAGTGTGATAGTAAGCGACTTTCGACTTTCCCTGCCTATACCATAAGTGACGTTACAATTCTTCTCACCAATGAAATTTTCTACTTCGGCATGTAGGTTAACTACTCGTTGCCCTGCATCTCGCCATTGTATTTGATTTAGCTAAAATTTAACTAAAATCATAATTACTAACGGTAATACCTTTTAAAACATTTATTTATTTCAGCAGCAGTGTTCCTTTGAATGAAAGAACTCCCGCGATCTCTTGTATGCTTGCGTATAATCCTTGGAACTGCTATTGCCTTTAACATTCCTTATTAGATTCAAACAATATCTTCCTCTCATTGGAGATCGTCAATCCGATACTGCGTACACTAATAATGTATATATAGCTGAAAATAATTTTAAAATAATGTATTTTTAAGAAGTGGTGAAGATACCATTCATTATCGTATCTTTTTTTTCGTGTCTATTTTTCAACCTCGCCGCTCTTGCCGAAGCACTAATACGAGTACAAAAGAATAATGAAGTACCCAAGTGTGTACCATGCAGATGAGTATTTATTTTGTGTGTTTACAACATGTGTGCAACCATTTAGGACCTTCCCTAACCTCCTTGCTCCATCCGTACTACATAGTTTTCGAGAGGCCTGCCCATCCGTCGGTCTGTGGGTGAGACGAATGGGGGGGGGGGGCAGCGCAGGTAGACGGTAGCACAGGTCCGCCTCAAGGGGCGAGCATTGTGCGAGCTCTTCACCTTGAATAGCTTCGTTGCAGAGGGTCTCACTGTCCTAGGGGGTTAGGGGTGCCCAGTGGAAGGATTTATGGCTCTTGACGTACTTTAATATACCTCCCTGCAATCATTAGACCTAGGACTTCTTCGCTGTTGGAATGCAACGAAAATACTTGAAACCAAAAGAGATCTGTAGTCTTTGAAAGAGATTTATGATACGCATATTTCTGATGTCAGGCTTATGTCAAAGTGATGAAGAGTGTTCGATAAACCTTCGGTAGAAACGGTGAATATTAATGTAATATTTGTTAGTAGCGAAGTTCAAGATAAGGGGAACACAATGCAGACATAATTTTCTATAACGTTAATTTATCATCTTTAATTTGATTAAACCAGTGATACAAATCTGAATGTTATTTTCAGTACACAAGTATCGTTTGTTGTAAAGAGATTATAATTATATGTAATAACTTTTTCTAGATGATTATTATTTAGCAAATAAGTACGTTTCTCACGTTACCTTATTTATTTTTCTCTGAACTAGCGTAAAATGCTTCATGTAAACTGTTCCGAAACTAAACACATGATCACTTTTCAAAAACAATATTAACTCAATTTTCCAACGACTGTTATGTTGACCTGAAATTTCTTTCTTTTCATTAGGGTCAGAATAAAGTACCAGTTTTCCTGGACCCAATTCGCGAATATTTAATGTGAACACAAAATATTTTGGTGACGATACTTTCTGTATTCATACAATGAATTATAAGTATGCAAGAACAATGAAATAGGACGCAAATAATACCCAGTGTCCCATCAACCACGTCAAAACATACGTGCAGCCAGCCATTACACCAGGTTTCTGTCTTCATGCTAGTGACCGTTAACTGACCAAAGAATTTTCTACTTGCTGCTCTCAGCAGTGTAGCGTGTGTCGACGCTACGGGGAGATGCATGCAAGTTGGAAAAATGGGGTTGGGGTACATGATAAAGCGTAGAAACGTTCACTGAGCAGAAAGTGCGAATCGTGGAAAGATGAAAGTCATTGTAAATACTCGTGCGTGAAAGAGGTAATATTTATTGAATAATATATATCCCTTCACTCAAATGTCTTCTGGATTATAAATGATAGTCGTCTGTGTTTTATTGAATAATCACATTTATCAATAATACTTTTAGTGTAGCAGTTGAAGTGACAGAGCCCACCGTAGTCCGCCACTTCTGGCAACCCAGTATCTTGGAAAGTGTTCTCCCCACTCCCAAGAATTGTGTGAACATTCAAAACTTTTACTCTTAATTATGTGATTGTTATCAATATCATTATCGGATTTGTCAGAATTTGATGACTTTTTTTGTGAACAAATTTTCGTATTAGTTCAGTTCATAGACATGTTAAAGACATTCATTGATTTTTAATGGTTTCAGTTCTTTTTAATTACAAATATTAAGGAATTTCAACCTTTAAGAAATTGGTTGGTCAAATAAATGAATAATTATCTTTGCATAGATTTACAAAACTGCGTCAATATATCTCGTATAATTCTCTTTACTTAATGGTCAAACAAAAAAGGTCAGAGAGGTTATGTATTCTTTTCAAAAATTACTACAACAGCCAGAGAAGTGCAGTTTTTCTGCAGCACTCGAGGACCAAGTCACGCCAAAGGATATGGAAGTATAGGCAAATGGTTTTTCAAGTTTTCATCTTCGGTGACTTATTATGTCCTTATATTAGAGATAAAGAGAGGAATTGTTGAAGATATTAGTGATCAAAAGTAGTGTTGATGGGGCACACGGTAAGCAGGGTGGGAGGAAATGCTGAAGTAGCATGTTTGGGTGTATGCAGCGGATGAGAAATTTACTACGTCACTTCGAATGTTCTCGTGTCCAGAGCGAATGGTATAAACGCTTGTTGAATCTTCTTACACTCCAAACTATGATAATGTCACTGAACAAATTAATATATTACGAAAATAAATAAAGTTTTAAATTATTTTTGATAACTTATAGACCTTATGAACTGAAAAAGTTTCTGAAATAATTTATTTCCTTCGGAGCGATCGAAAAAAGTGAAAATTTTGAACATCCGTTGTTTCTTTCGGTCTGATGGAACGGGGATGGATGAGAAAGGTTCATGAACGGTGCACACATATAATGAGTACTTTTTCTCATTTTAATACATTTTCTTCAACGAATATTCATTGCTGGAGCAGCGCTATTGCAGACTTTTCGTTCCTTGGACAGAAGCTCAGAGTAAAAAATCAAAATATACTTAACTCCTCGCCAGCATACTTAGGATTTTACGTCTATGAAAATTCGTCCATGGACAATCATGGCTATTCGAGGTGTTATGGTCTCATTACATGTATCTAGTATTATCGTGCAAATTCATGAAGTGCTCATGACCTCATTTGGGAATTTCTGAATCGCAAAATCCAAAATACGTAGATTTGACGTAAGTTTATCTTATTACTTATTTGAAGCAAAAATTTGCATTAGGATCGTCCACATTCCGCAGTTGTTTTATTCATAACTGTACTATGGGATTAACATTAATTTCACAGACTATTTGAATGGGCTTCTTAAATTTTGATATTCTAGAAATTAAACCACTGGAGATTTTTCTCAGAATCATATCGCATTCATTTTTTTCGTGAGGCACGTCCATCTAAAAATGAACTGATTTAGAATACGATATGAAGAAAAAACTAACCGTTGCAGAGATCTGACGCAGTTGGAACGTGTGTCAGCTGCAAAAGTGACCCCAGAACCCTACGACACATGATATCATTGGCAAAATGATACATGGCGCATCCGAACACGTGCCGAGGGGAAGGAGGAAGGGTGGAGGATAAATAGCAAATGGAAAGTGGTGGATGTAATAAACGTTACATCTCCCTCATCCCCCACCCACCCCTACCGCCGTCCTTCGTCAGGGACGCCCCCGCGCGAGCAAGGACGCGCTAAGAATAGGGGGCAATTAGGCAGCAGCATCACGAGGCGTGCGTGCGCCTCCCGCATCGCCGCCACGTCATTAAACGTGCAGCAGCGCAGCGGACAAGAGGCGATGCGGGGACGTGCGCCGAATTCCAGAAGCAGCGACGCGGCGCCGCTTCGAGTGACGCGACGACGGTGGGCGATTCGCGCGCGCGTGAGGTAACGGGGCGTCGCCGCCTCACGTATGCGTAGCGTCCGCCTACGGAATTATGCCCGGGCCTTTCCCGGGAGCAGTTTTCGCACCAGAACTTTGGGCGTCGGTAGTGGGTACTGCCGCTTGAACTACAATAACACTTTTCTATAACGGACTCTCATGGGACCTTGAGAAGTGTCCGCTTTTGAGAAATTAATGGCAATGCAGAGTACAATAGGGAGTTTTTGTATAACGTAACTACGAGTTATCGTATACGTTATCCACATGCAAGTTACTTCTGCGCAAGCTAGAAGTTAGCCGTACTATCGCTCCTAGCGTAGTACGTTAGTACGCCTCTGCTTGCGTATAATGTTAGTGGTACGCTAGTGAGAGAGGCCATGACGGATTCTGGCCTGGTCTCATTTTAGGTTATGTTGATATCTGAGAGGATATACGAGAGATTTGTTGGTTGTATGCGCCGTTTGAGCTCGTGCTGGTGTACTTACAATACAGTTCACGTGTGTACGTTTGCGTAGAAGTAGTTTGTTTGGGTAAAGAATTTTTATTATGATTTGAGTCGAAGGTAAAACGCTATGCAAAATGCACCGAGTACACCAATTCTTTCCACGTGCGTTACGCGGTTAGCGTCATCGACGTAACGTATACGCTAGGGAGTGTGTACGTTATGCGAAAGCTCTCTGGGATGTGAAAATGTGTCCGCTATTGGGAACTATACGTTAATTGAAGGTTTCTTGTATAACCACTGTAACTGCATCAAAAATAAGCACGAGAAACACGCGTCTAACGTTTTTCAAGACGTTTATCGAACCCAAAGTATTACCACTTCATTTACTTTCACAGGGTTATGTGGCGGATTCGTAACGCTTTGGGTGTCACGCACAACAGTATCTCGTAGTCTTTATGATTTAGAAGCAACATAAAATGGATCATTTGCTGTAGTTATACTTCTAATTTGTTGAATACGGTTTAGTTTAAACTTTGTGTCGGTGCTATTTATATGTGGTTCTACACGCGGTAAAAAAGAATTTTGAGAAAAAAAATGTCACGTACGGTTATCTTTAATGCCCTGATTTCTTAAGTATACATGTGCGTTTTCGGTGAAATTCATCTCCTCAGTTAAATATTGTATGTGCAGTTCCTGTGGTGCAATGTATACTATACTATCTACTTTTCTTCCTTACCCATTGGTATAATTGATATTCAACAGAATTTTAAAATTTTACGGAATTTAATGGGCAATGGGTAGGCAAGCAAGGGGTCATTCCGATAATATACTTTACGCCTGTGAGGAAACCTAGGAATCGGGCCTATCAGGACGGCGACTTGGGTCAAAATATTTTAATATATATAGTTTTGTTTGATAGTTTTTCAAAGATGAACATTGAATGAAGATATGCTGGACTAGTTTCAGAAAAGTAATTTTTTTTTTGAAACAAGATAATGCCGACGCTCTATCTGCGCGCATGACCTTGAGTAGCAGCCTTTTGTTTGGGCAAGAGAGGTAGCGGGGATACTTCCCTAAAAAGATCTCACTATCGAAATAAAAATAACAGATATCTTGGTGAGCACTTGTATAGAAAGTGGTATATGGACGCTAGATGTACGAAATTAATCTTATTTTGCACTGCATTGACCGATAATGGGCAAAAAAGAAATGTCTGTGGTTCGGCTAGTAGCAGCTGACTTGAAGATCGCAATTCAGTGCGAGCGCAAGAGATACAAAGAACATTTCTCATGACGCGTGGATGTAAGCTCTCGACTCCCTCAAGAAAGATAAGTGACAAGTCACCGGACGAATCTATGCTGATCCCTGCTTCTAAGTATTTTCTTGGATTCATTTGGCATGCGTTGTCATAGAATTACTCATAGATGTAGATAGTATGTACTCTGCTTTCGAGTGCACAATTTCTAGTCCTCTGTGATTTTTTTTCTTCAGTTATTTCTTCTGTTAGATACACTAGTTATTTTAACGTATTTGCGTTCCTTCTGTATTATGTTTAGAAAAGGATTTTGTACACCACAGATAACGATGAAAGAATGAGAAATGTTATGAACAGAATTACTTGAAAATAACCAAACCTTTCAAAAATATTGAAGAAATAATTCGGAAGTCTTTTGAGTTCGGGCCATTTAACGGTTCGAATTGGTAACAAGACTACGATAATTATAATTCTTTTTCTATGTATTATTGTGGGTTTTCAAATTTCAATGAAATTTTGAATTTATGCTCTACTTCCTCCATTTTATTACACCTTTTGATGGCCCCGAGTCAAGGATGGAATGTCGCTTTCAAGAAAAGATCACAATAAATATTGTGAACAGTCCAATTAAGGTCGTATGATATATCTAATTATTTTTGTTTTTATTCGTCTCACTCTTTTTTCCGGAGATTTGTCCTTTGTGTATGGAATTTCTCTACTCTAGAATGTTTGTGCCCGAATGTTTTGTAAGCAAGTTATCTATTTGTCAATTTAGAGGAGATATTGTGGGACAAGATTTCTCTGACTGACCTCTTAATATCCAATATCGGCCAACTCCAATATTGAACTCTCTCTTAGAATGTGTTTATTGGAACATATTGTTTACGAAGTATTTGTGGTGTGTGATTTTCCTCATTCTTATCGCTTTCCCCGTGTTACGAAAAAAAGTGTACCAAGAAACCTACTTGTAAATTCAATTCTTCGTCCTTTGCGTAAGAAAAATTCATATTTGCAGTTCTCACATGAACACGTTTCCTAGTGTGTTTATTGTTTTTCACAGCTTAATGTTGTTGATTGATAATCAGATTAAGAACGTTGAATTTGATTACTTGAAGGGAATTAAGTAGATACAAAAGTATTAAGTAGAAGCCGGAAGTCCTTTTTGAAGGTCATTACTTTAGTTAGTGTTCGCCGGTATTCAGGGAATCTCTATTGTTTTCGTTCTTTAAAGCTGGATGTAAAAGTGACGGAATTTGGAGTGAAAGAACTGAATTGTTTTGAAAATATGTGAAACGTCGATCTTTCATTTCTAGTTCAGAGTTCGCGTTTAAACGGAACAAAATAGGAATTTCTATTCATTCACGCGTTACTGTTACTCATCTGGGTTAGTTTTGTCAACTGAAATTGTCCTCTCTAATTTCGTGAGTTCGCTTGCAACCCTCACAGAAACATTTTTAATGAAGTATTCGTGTACGCTCTATATTACATGTAAGGGTACGATCATATTGGAGCGACGATCTGCGATAAGAGGAAAGAGAAGAGTAACGCGACGCTAACCTACCCACGATGACAAATGAGGGCGTTTATGTCGACACTGCGACCAGCGATAAAAGCAACGAAAACCCTTTGGTACGTTTTCTTCGCTCTTATCGAAACTTGGGTCGCCATTGTTGTTGCCGTTTCGAGATTGTATAACATTGAGCAATTGCTAAAAGTTGCGTACACCGAAGAGTCGCTTTGTGAGGTAAATAGAATTAAAACCACACTGCAAATTAAGTCAACATACAAATTTGGTGAGGTTATGTTGAACGATCTGCTGAACGCAGGCTGAGAGACTTTGAGCTGCCGCGCACGCGCAGACGTGTCGATAACTATGCGGAATTACATAGTTCCACCAAGACTCCTATCTTCGCTGCAACTGAAACAGAGTCGCGACGCTTCTACGTTTTACTCTCTTAGCGCGTATCACTCCAACACAATTATACCCTAAAGAAAGAATATGAGAAGGCGAGGACATGGTGGAGAAACGTGGCTTAATGAATCAGTAATTCGTTGGAGTCGAGAAACCTTCCTTGTCGGGTCACTAAATCGTTATAAAATTACTCCAAATTATTTACGGAATGGTAAATCTATTATTTATTTCATTACCTTTAAACGTTGAGTAGTCTCTTGTATTTATATCGAAATTAACAACCTCTTAATTCTTCTGTTAAAAAAAATTATCTACTACAGTAAATATCTTAAATCTTGGATTAAAACTATGTATTGTAGTAGTACTTCTACAGCGCTAAGGAAGTTTTCATGTATATTACTTTAATTATTTTTCTGAGTATATTATTAGTTTTTGATTCATAGTATTTTTAATAATTCATTAAGTTACAAACATATGCGATGCTTCTGATTATTTATTATAGTATTATTGCTTATTGTACTGGGTCTTGGCATGGTTGTGCACATTATTCTGTTTCCGCATCCCTACACGGGAGTTTCCCATGTTCTCCTTTGGGCACTTAGATCGGTTACGTCTTTGTCCGTTCACGATTCCGGTGAGAAAGTGCGTTATGGAGATCAGTTATTTAGGATATATTGCACTGAAGCATGAGTGCCGACGTGCCAAAATTATTAGGGATGCTTGCCAAAATATGAGTTATTTTTTTCTTTTTTGACAGTTTACACGAGAAATTCCATACATTTGTTTATAAAACCTCGTGAGCCCTAAAGTTACATAATTCATTATTGGCTAACTATGTTAACCTTGATCTTTATATTAACTTGATGATACGATTCTTAACACAGAGGAATAAAGAAATTCTTCATACACAATCTTTTCTTGTACTTGTAGACGACAACGATATTGTTTTTACCTTTTGAGACCAGAATATTGGAGAGGTTCTGACGCCTCTTTGGTTGTATTCAGGGGGCTGTAACCTCTTCTATCCTTACGACTTCTTCGTCGGCAATGATAGTGTTGGTGGCGGAAATCTTACTGGACGTGGAAACTTCAATGAATATTTAAACGAATAGATGATGGAATGTGTGGCTGCAATAGAGAAAAAATGTATCAAATTATAAGAGTTTGTGAATTCCGTGAAGAAGAACGAGTGGCGTACTGGAAGAAAATGCAATTCAACAAAAATTATAAAATACCGAAACATCGCGATATGATTATTGAGATGTTAACATATGATATACATTACATATAATTCCCTTGGTTATAGAGGTCGGAGATGAAGATGGTATTATGCCTCTTGTTTGATATGGCGAAGGAATTACAAGGAATGACCTTGACGCACCTCCCCGAGGCGGGTGATGAATGAATGACATGAGGGTGTATGATGATGAGTGAACGTTGTTGTGGAATGATAGGCAGGGGAAACTGGAGTATCCCAAAACAAACCTGTCGCGGATTCTACTTGGATCAGACAGGGTTTGAACCAGCGTCACCGGAGGTAGAAGGCGAGCACGCTAGGCTCTAGACACTACGCCACTGGTCGTCCATACATATTTAGTTAAGTAATCTGTAGAAAAGTGGATGGATGAAGGATTAATTATAAGACTGGATTACGAAACGTGATGCTTGAGAATGTAAGTCGTGTAACGTCTTACGATGTAGATAAGACTTATTTATCAGGTAGAGTTGGTTGGGTGTTCCTCCTGAGCTGTGACCTGTGGCACCTGGGCGCTGGCAGCGAGGGAGGCTCTGTCTGCAACTCGTGAGCCGTCGAGGGGAGCTAGCGAGCGGTGGTGGGCAGCAGTGGTGGCCGTGAGAACGCGGCCTGCACGCGGCAGGTGGCAGCTGACGGAGCGGCGGCGGCGATGGTGGCGGCGGCGGGGGCGAGTGACGGAGGTGGAGGCGCCCGGTCCGCCAGAGAACGAAGGTGTGCAGCTGGCTAGCCGCTCGACCCCGAGTCGTAGTACACACGGAAGGCTTTGTGAGCGCGCCCCTGGAGCATCTTCCACGCTCGGGAGACGTCGTACAGGGAAGATGCTCTTTGTCGAAGAGATAGAGCTGGGAGGTTTCTTCTTCCCCGTCGTTTTTCTTAGCTCTAGGAAGATCCCCTGCGCAAATTTCTCAACTTACGGATAATTGAAATTAGACAAAAAATTGGGTGGTTTTCAGGGAATCCTCAGACAATTTCCTTTCGTTGTGTGTGGATGTTTTTTTCCTCTCTCATACATTGAACATTGTGACAAGGAACTAGGCACGGTGACGTACGTGAATTGACAGTAAATCCAATAACAGCCGGTTTTCTACCACAGCAGAGGATTTTAAAGCAGAGGTTATCAACCGGTGGACCGCGAATCACTGGATATCTACGAAAATATTTTGGGTTCCCAGAAAAAATTGGCCATTTTGACCTTCTGTTGAAGAAACTAGTTTGCTGAGACATAAATGTAAATTGTTAGATATCTTCTAATCGTATTAAAGAAACAGGGAACAAATATAGAAATCTCTTAGATTGCGGTGAACCTCACCGCCAGGTAACAGATTAATCGTGAAACCCAAAGACCTCTGAGGTGGTCTCGTAGAGACTAGATTGGGTTTCACAAGTTGAATGAGAATGATAGACGGACCCGAGAAGCGAACGGGATGGCGCAGTCGGTAAGCGCATGAGCGCGTAGAGCTCAAGGTCCCGGGTTCGAATCCCGGTCCCGTCTACCATTTTCATTCGACGTAACATGATTAAAGGGAACAAATAGTATGAAAACAATAGCATTTATCTGATGCAATTGATGTCTAAATAGGTGTTGAACGAGATCCATACCTTGGACAAGAGACTGATCACAATCTCTTGAGTTTTTTTGCATCAGTGCAATAAATATGTTTGATCAAATTATTCACCGTTTATAAAACGTTATACTTATAAAGCATTTTTGTCTTGTTATACTATATAGGTGCATTTCACAATGAAAAACTTAACATTTCTGTTGCCATTATTTGACAAACACATTCATTATTTAAAAACACACACACACACACACACACACACACTGGCCCTTGAGGTTCAAAAAGTTTGCGTCCGCTGATTTTAGTCTTAGTTCATTTCCTAATAATGCTCAAATTAGAGATTTAAAAGAATGATTTTGTTCAGAGTGTAACAAATTCTATTGAACTCTTTTTGTATAGATATTTTATATCAAGTGAAGTGGTGAAGGAAATTTGAGAATCTTGAGAAAGTGCTTTGACATCTCAGCGAGTTTCCTGGGGCGTGCCTGAATTTGCATCTCAGCTCTGAAGAGGTTGAATTTGATGATAGAGCAGCTCGCAGTAATTGAAGGAGCTCTTTTTCCAAACAACACAAGGTAGTTAATGCGCATGCACTGGCTTCTATGGCACGTAAAATCGCCAGATAATGGATTATTCATTTTGTATTCTCTCACATAGGTAACAATTGTCTCGAACGAGTGCATACTATGAAGCGACCATATAACAGAAGATAAATTGTCTTGACGTGGCAAAAGGATTCCGTAGTTAAAATGGACCTGAGGCATTTTTACACATTCCATTGAAGGAGACTTCAAGACGAAATGCACACATATTGCAGAGAATTTTTCTTATGTCTGAAGTGTTTTCATTCGTCGGTTTAGTCAGTTTTAATTTTTATATTATTAAATCATTAAATTTAAAGTATTAAATTTGATGGCAGGTGAGAAAATAATGAGGGACTGAACGCCATAAAAAGTGGATTCAAATTATGAATAAAGCATAGATTTTGAATAATTCATTCTGTTTTTTATCCTTTTCCGTACACACTATGTTCATTAGATGCAATTTCTAATGAAAGTTTTGAGTACGCAATTCATTAAAGGAATGAAAAACAGAATTGCACTGATGAAATTATATTGAAACAATATTAATTATGTAAAAATAAATTTCTACGTTTAGGCAATATATTTATTAACTAGGGCGACGTATCTTCCTCATGGCTTAGTTGATCGTCAATAAAATTCCATTATTAAATTATTTCATCTCCATCACCTTACACAACAAGAAACACATCAACTACCATTTTATCACTCATAATCAACCAAAATGTGGAACTTTTATATGAGGGATTAAAAAATTGTATGTGTGAGTTCAATTTTTAACAGAAAAGTAAAAAAGTATTAAGAAAGTTTCCTTTCTCCGTGGAAAATAGATTTCTGAAACCAGAAGAAAATAAAAATTTGTGGTAGAATAATTTTAAAATTATTGAAACGCGGGGACTCTGTTATCAGTTCTCTGTTCGTGAGCCCCGATCGGGCGTTCAAGGTGCATTGGTGGCGGCGGCGGCGCTGAGAAAGATGCGCATTCCGACGTGTCTTCAGCGCCACTCCGCGCGTGATCCATTCCCTTGTGTATTCATTCACGTCGCGTTGCGGCGTACGACGCTGCCCACGCCACCCGTCGGCGCCGCCCACGCGCCAGGCCCCCATTGCCCCTTCCACGCTACACTTATCTTGGCACCCAGGTTCGGACGGACTATGAGAAGTTTTGCGCTCGTAACGCCACATCAATCCAAAACTGGACGCTGTCGTATTTTCATTTAAGACATCGATTGATGGCATCTTTAGGATGGGGGGGGGGTTATATAATTTGAATATAAAAAATTTGGTAAGATAATCAGAACTTACTGATTGATTTTAAATTATGAACGAAAGTGTTTTATATGTATACTAGATTCTCATTAAAATTAAGATTTTTGACATTACTTTTCCGTTTCTTTCCTTTCAGGCGACAGTTTTTTCGACCGGTTACAAATTACATTCATTATAAAATTACTAATTACAAGACATACTATAAAATTGGGAAAGTAAATAATAGATAAAAGAATAACACACAAACGATTACAAATTATACACAATTTTTGTAACTATCAATTTTATATTGCGTATAATTCGTAATCAGTTACGTGTTATTCTTCTTTTATCTTTTATTTCCATTCCCATTTTGTAGTGTACTTAGGAATTTTGTACAGTTCTCATTCACTTATTACTCCCAAAGTTTGAAAATTTCCACCATATTTCCATATTTACGAAGTGTATTTTATCCTGACGTATTTAAACATTCCTTGAAAATAATGTTTTTTAAAAACATTATTCGCTTCATGTTTACTCTTCAAACGTATGAAAAGTATTTCTCCTCTTAATAAACATTCTTGAATCTGTCCTATTATCTAGTGTTCGTGAATATTCAACTTATGAGCTAATTTGTGGAATGTTCCTTGTATCAAGTTTTCCTTCCTGTACTCTGAGATAAAGCAAAAATGATTCCTTCACGATTATTTATATTCTGGGAGTCATACTTTTGATACGATGAACGTTTTCCATGACTGCAGTGCTTGCAGCGAAAGAAAAGTAACGAGAAGTTCCAATGGAACGAAAGCCCGGTGTAATATAAAGGGCTGGCTGTGAAGGGTGGCTTGGCGTAGCTCCACTCATTCCAGACGGCATGCGACTCCACATAAGAGCTGCTTTAACCCATTGAAAACTCCAACTTCAGGCATTGTCCTTTCGGCCAAAGTTTAGGAAACAAGCGGAGTTGCCCAACACTGAGGTGTATGATATATTTGCAGATTAAACACATTATGTTTAATTCGAGATATCTCGAAAGGAGATTTCTGACTAAACTACTGGAATTGAATAGTAGATATGCACCAATCTTCCCGTAGTGGAGAAGGGCACGTAATTTTAATGTGTATAGTGATGCTGTCTTAAGAAATGGCACTAAACCGAAGGAAAATATTTTTTTAAATCTCTCTATTGTCTCTGTTATAGGAAGAGATAAAACTTCCGGTGTTCTTTAATTTGTATTGTATAACTAAAGAGTTTTAAAGTTCTCCTTCAATTACACCTCTGGAAGGATTCCGATTCAGTGTTTCTCTGATTTATATCTTATTTTTTCCCGGAATCTGTCGGGAGTTACATACCAAAGCTGTGAATCTGTTAGTTTTGTTATACCGTCTCAGTTCTTAGTATACAATAAAAGTTTCGGTAAAAAATAAAAATAAAAAATCCCGTCCCTGTCCAGAAATTATTCATTTCTGGCAATTGGTAGAGTATAATTGGAGAGAAAATGATGTTTACAAAAAGACAACAAGAAAAACATTCGATATATTTCTTACGTGTAACAAGAGAAGAAGAAAAACGAAATGATCGTTGAATTTTTCATAGCTAACTAGAGAGTGAACACGGATTGTCTGAGGGTCTCGTGTGGACCCTACGCTACACCGATCCGCTGCTCCCTCTCTCTCCCTGCTGCCAGACACGCTCACGCTCTTTGGAATGCTCAATGTGGGCGGCGGGCTGGCTGGCATCCGTCAGTGGGTTCAGGATGACCAGTGGCGGCAGCAGCCTGGAGCAGTAACCTTCTCCTCGCTTAGATATTAGTGAGGGTCCAGGGTCGGATTGGGAATAAATTTCGGCTCTGGCATCCGAAGAACATTGGCGCCTCAACCCCCTCTCCAAAGATCTTTCGTCATATGAAGACTTACTACAGCTACCCTGCCCAAATAAGTGCAGTATTTTTAAGTAAACGGTGTATTTAAATCACCCAGGCGCTATCTGAATGCAGTACGCACAACTTTCACCCATGTGGCAATTTTTATGGAAAAAGCCTTTGCTCTACCGATGCCATTCCACGAAGATGAATACGGCGGTCCGAGCTGTTGCCGGAAAGTCCGGGCATGGCCAATACGACATTATGAGGGGATCACTGTAACTCGTCAAGTGTGAGAGCGTAAACATCGTACATATTCACCTCGAGGATGTGATGATGTAAACGAACCGTGGCTGGGAATGGTGTGCAGGCTGTGAAAGAGTAGTCCTATGATTAGCTCCCCTACTAAGAACTGGAACCCAAGGTTCGACGCTTGTGTTACCCGCACTGAGAGAACAAGTTTGGATGTGAGATCCAAATTCAGAAGAAGGAAAGGATTTCTCCAAACCTTTGGATGTGACATCTCGAGCTTCAGATATGACTATCCTACCTTACAGTATCCGAATGTTTGAAAAATGCTTTCTACATTGTCTCGGGGTGAGTGTTGGTTGGCCTGGTCGGTCGCTCGGTGAAGTACCGCCCGAGCCAATTTATTGTGGAAGTCGAACGTTTGTAGTTGTTAGTGGTTAACACCCCTGCGATGGGAAGCAGATGTCCCGGGTTCGATTCCCTGCTCATCACCATTTTCACGTGACCGAAAGTTAACTGTCCCTTCCATCGTGTGTCCCAGCGAGTCTGCCATGCCTTGATTAAGTTCCGCGTTTCATTTCCTCGTGCTTATGCCGGTTTATGCGGTAAGAGAGCTGGAGAAGGATTCGCAGTCTCCGCTCGCGCAGAAGAGGCGGCCCGCATCGCCGCCGCCGCGTAGGGGGTTCCCACGTCTTCGTCGCTCGCGTGGATCGCGCACCGTCCGTCCCCATCCTCGCTGCTCCCCTCGCGCAAAGCAGAGGTCTTCCGGAGGAGGAGATCATCCGGAAGGAAACCCGCATCCTCCGATAGATGCTGCAGCTTCTGCGACAGAACACGAAGCTTCGACCTCCAGAGGAAATCCGAAAAATTCTGCACCCTCCTACAAGGATTTTTTTTGGGTGTGGTTTTAGGTTTCGCTTAGGACACGCTTTTGGGGCAAGAATGCAAGACTCACTCGGGGAAAGATATTATTGTAGTTATCAATTCACCATAATGTTCAATAAATTCATATTTAGGGAAAATATATTTGTCGATAAGAAATCTGATCCGCATCAGGAGTATATATGCCGAAAAAAATATTTGTAAACCATAGGAACAAGTCTGAAATTTTCTACCTACTTATGATATTTTATTAACAAATGTGTTGCTATTTAACTAGATTTTGTCAAAATGAGACACTTAATTGAACTCTCGTTCTGGGAGAGGGGAGGGATTCAAATGAGGAATTGGACTCTTTTTGTGAAGCAATGTTATTTAATGGTCACTAAGATAAATGTTTTAAAAGATGGTTGCCAGATACAATTTTTCTAGATGAAACATTTTCCTAGATGATGACTTTGTGTAGAAAATAATGAAGAAAATCTTTAGCAACAGAAGTGAAATTTCATATTTATTGATATACTTGTTTGTTTATTTTTCGCTTCATTCAAATGAGAACAGAAAGGGGAAAAAGATTCAGTGTAGGTTTTCGCTTGTAGCTTAGGTGGGTTTGACTTATACAAATTTGGATGAGTCAAATGCAAGCCACTTATTCCTTTTATACCTGTTTTATACCTCATTTCGAATGCCTAAATGCGGCATTCAGGTCTGCTTTTCCACCTATCCTACTGTGGGTGAAGGAATTGGTAAGGAGAGATGTTAGGTTGCCGGGGAACTTTGTACCGGACGACATTGACCTGAAGTGAGGGAGGAAAACCAGATCTGAAAACCTCACTCAGTTCGACTGTGCGGGGGAGCGATCCCGAACTCTTCAGCTCAGCAGTGCGTTGGGAGTGTAGACGCTGCCATTACGCCACTTTTGTCGTCACTCCAGTACTGTGACTGCTAATTACTTGAACATCCTTAGCGTGATCTGGCAGATTAATCAAGTTCCTTAATTGGTTTGCCTGTCCACGCGATGCGAATATCAATTGTCAATTGGGAAGTATACATGATACTAATGAGTGTTATCGACCGAATGTACAATGTGAAGACCCATGTTGACAGACAATGTAATTTAGAATGTAGCATTCCATGGGTCACAAGAATGTCAATATTGCTGTATCATTTAGGACCTTTAGGGACAAAGGAAATATAATAATAATAATAATAATAAATTAGGTTAATACCCCTCCACGGGGTTATATTCAGTTTGGAACTATACCACTTTTGATACTAAATATATTATTTCTCCACGGAGGTGGATTAGGAATGTTGAATGATCCATTGACTAATAGAGACGCAATGTCTAATAGTCTGATGGAAGAAAATGCTGGAAACTAGAAATATTTTCTTTTTGTGAAAAACAAAATGGTAACTTCTACGTTTACTTTTACAGTTTTAAATTCTGGGAAGAGTCAGCTTTTGTCCTGTTACCAGTCATTCCCGTTTCATCACAACTTTCATCTTCAATTGATTCTTCCTCTTAGTTTGTTCCTACTTCATTCATTTCCTCCGCCGACATAGACATCCATCTCTACTGCTCCTTCTTCACGTGACCAGACTCTTTTGTATGAAGTAGAGTATTCTCTTACGTTTTTTGAATGTCTTCAATAAACGTGNTCTTCAATAGACGTGTTAATTTTTATTCTCATACATTGCTAGAGAATCATTATCTAAAGAAATGTCGCTCAAATACGGCTTTACATTTTTTATTGGGTAATCAAAAATATATTAGGCAGTTAATTTTATACTAGAAATGTGTGGGGTATAATATACATGTTTAAAAAGCAGTTTGAAACTGCAAATTACTCTTGAAGGAGCGAAGGATGGCAGAAGAAACGACTCTCCGCAATCCCAAGATACGTCCCAGCACTTCAAGTATCCGTGAATAAAAAAGGGCTTGGGATAATGACCAGGGAAAGGAATTATTTTCGAAATCTACAAGAAATTAGCATTTTTATTCAAAACAATACGACAATAGGAAGTATATTTCCAGTAATAAACTTGAATACAAAATTGTCATTGCGGTACAAAAGTTGAACTTAATTATATTTGGGATTAAATAGCGTTTCCCTTGTACCATCTTGGAGGAATTGTTCTTAACCTCTTGTACTAATAAAATCAGTAGAATTTGTAGACTCGTCATCAACGTCCACAAAAATAAGTTACATCCGGATCAGTCCAAATTCTACTACAATTAACTTCCATTATCAAATTAGATAAATAATCAAAGAGTTACGACCTTTTACGGACGAACAGAAGCTCGAAACATCGTGAGCACAAAATACACCCTGTTCGTCCGTGAAAGGTCAAATGTCTTTGATTATTTATTCACATTAGTTCCCTAAAATTTTTTGAATTTACTTCAGGAGACAGTTTTCTTCGAAATTACTCCCATCAAGTATGGGAACCAGAATTGTGTGACCCTTTTTGCGTGGTAATTCCTCTACGTTTCCCAATATCGTACTGATTACCTTTCGGGAGCGCGTTCGACTCAAGCGGGATGTCGGCTCGTATTCTGGCTGAAGTGCGTTCGTGTGAGCGGCCAGGCAGAAGGCGCTTCAGCTCCTCGGCCCAAGGTTCGTTCTCTCGTCTGCAGCAGCGTCGCCGCTGCTTCTTTTGCATCCCGCCGCGCGGCGGCAATTACCTCGAGAACTTGCATCCGCCCGCGTCTCCTCCTCCGCAGCCACCCGCACCGTCCGCTATTGTCCTCCATTGCGTATCGTCACCCGCCGGGGTTAGCTTTGTGTGCCATCGCTCTTATGGAAACATTGGAAATCACTGTCCCGTCCATCTCTTCGCTACTGGGCGATGAAAACGATCGGCTGCTTTCGTCCAAGTAACGTTTCGTCCGAAGGCATGAGCATTGGCACTGTGAGCAGGGTTCGAATGAATTGGGGTCGGGCGAAGCCAGGAAATTTCCCCCTCTCTGACTCCATGATACATAGGTATTAAAGATAATATAAGATAGTACAGTTGCAACTGTTTTTGGTCAATCTGAGATAGCATTAGCAAGGGCCCTCGGACGAAAGACTACACGGGCAAAACACGATTAGAACACAGTTTTGCTGCGTAATAGTATCCTATTCATGGGACTGAAATTTTCTGGAAAATGACTCTCATTGTCACTTTTATTTGTTGAGGCTGAAATTTCTTAGGTGACAATGTGCTCTGCAAAAAGAGTCGAAGCGGAAGTCGGTGTTGCAAGAAACAACACACGTTCGAAGGAAAGAGAGAGAAAATGACCAAATCAAATTGGATTACGAATAAGCACCGTACAAACTAAGTTTGACTGTGGAAAAGTTATTCTCCGGAAGTGAGCAATGGACTATCTCACGATCTGCACAAACTACGGTGGCAAACACAAGGAAAAACGAGGTGTAGGGAGGTGGGAGTTGTGGTCGATAGAGATACACAACTGTCAAAACATTTCCACTGACGGACACTGTAAACCTCCGCATTGAGAGCAAGAATATGCGAATACAAAGCTTCATCTAATTTATTTATCTATCGATTATTTTAGCTTTAATCGACGTGAACATTTTTTCTTAGGTCACTAATGATGCATATTGTTTTGAATAGGTCATTTATCCTAAAGAATAATTTGACTGAAATTATCTTCAAAGAAATTGCAAGTCTAAATTCTTCATTTTAATGTCAAGGTAGTATATTATATATACTAACTCGTAATACCAAACCTGTGAAGTAAATTACAATATCAAACCTGTGAAGTAATCTGTAATACGCCGTATTAAAATTATATCTTTAGATTTTAAATGAAGACGCATCCAAACTTAAATTAATGTGATTTCACTTATTATACGATTTAATAAGTTCTAATTCACAATTATAGGGTAACTGAAAAATAGGGTTTACATAATATTGTAAATTGTTCAGACGTATTATGTACAGTCTTCATCCATGCTGGATACGCCGGAAGACGTGGGATTCATCTCCATACAAGGAATAAGTGAACCCAGACGGCGCACATGGCCAAAGTTATCACGTATCGTCCTCTCGTATTAATACAGGGAAGAATTATATGCGTAATCATCCTTGACACGTAGGTCTTCCGGAGTATAAGGCGAGGATGAAAAAAATTGAGTCTAGTCGTGGTAGATAAACGAGTGGTGTAGAGTGTACCATACAAGTAAACTATTTTTTAGTGCATATTTCGAATTTTCTTGGTGTATTTTTAAGTGCATATTTGCCTACTCGACTTTTGGATCGGAAAATACTGTCATTTTTTAATTGTTAGGTTTGAAATAAAAAAGTTCGAGAATATACAGCTTCAGTTATAAACCATTGTCCATGGACGTTTTATTATATATCTGTGGAAACGTATTATCTACAATTTTAAAGTGATTTGAAGTGAAAGCTCTAATGCGAAAAGGAAGAAATGGTCGTCAAAAATATTATCCTCTTCGTAAACGTGGCGAGGCAACAATTTGCGTCAATCTTCCTCAGTAAAAAAATAACACCGTGGGAACAGGATTCAGGATTGTACTAGGTAATATTTTCATCCTTCCTCATACTTTTGTTGGGGACGTAGTAAAAGGTTTATGTTAAACGGAAAGTCTTCCGTTCACAATTTTCCTGGGCTGGTTGTGAATCGAAGTACTGTTAACCCATTCCATTCTGTGTTTCCGTGTCGTCTTCGGAAGCGATTGCATTTTCGCGTTTCGTAAATATACTTGTTGGTGGGAAGCGAAATGCCAATTTTTCTATTTCATTTTATCTATTCCTAATATTCGCACCTGTTTCTTTGTGTTTGTTATGTTTTCCTCGTTCATTTTATAACTTACAACTCAATGAAATGCGAAAAGGTATCGGTCGCAGTTGTAAGTGAATGAGAGGATCTGTTTCTATAACAACTAATAATCCTCTATACACAACCCACATTCAGAAACTTAATATTGAAGTTTGTGTCTATTTTTCGATGAGCGCCGACTGTCATGCTGCATGGGAGAAGGGCCCAATTAATCCAGGATTCGCAGCCTGTCAACAGTGGGCGGTACGTGGATTTTGGAAATCAAAGTACCAGCGAAAAATGATACCAAGCACAACGTATTTACACTGAACAACCATTTTTAAAATTAGCCTTAAAATAAGTAGCGATTTACGTATTATATTTATTCACTTAATTTTTGGTATCGGCGAGCCGAGCACTGTAGAGAGACTGACGTGGTGTTTGGTATTATTTTCTTCACTTTTTACTTCAAAAATTAACCCCGGGCGGGCCGAGCGGGGTTGGAGGCGAATTACTTGGGTCAGTCTAGCTAAAGACTCCGCTCTGTTCGGAAAATGGGTAACCTGTAAGAGAAGTTATAATCCCCTATAAACATAATACATTCTGAAACAATACCAAAGTTTTAACCGACATCTTGTGTGGTTCCGAGCGCATATCGTGGTGTCCAGCACTGTGTCAACTTTCGCGAGTCTTCGTAGCTCACCATCAGCCTCCCTCCAGTGGCCTACCGGGCGGAGAACCAGGTTCCTTCGACGGAAGCGTGGCACACATTGCACACCGGGGCTGTTGAACTCATATCTCTCTACCTGTGACGTCATCGCGTTGCCACTGCCACCGCTGTCCAGTTCTCTACGAAACACCTGCTAGTTGGACATTGATAATATTATCACCTCGCCTTTTACCCGGTGGCGTAACAACACATTGTGATGCCCTTGGGTACTTGCAACAAAAGAACAATTACTCTGGTTAGAAAGTACTTCAGTGACTAGATAGAAGATGCTGTGCACGCGTCCTCGTGGCGGACCAATGAGGAGCAGCGAAACAGCGCTGTGCGTAAATGTTGATGTATCTTAAGTGAGAATGTACTAAGGGAACCTTGTATTGCGTCAGCTACACTGACGAGGTGACCGTTAAGGTCTAAATAAATGAAGAAAAAGTGAGGTCCTTGGACGATTTTTAGAATGGGGCCTCCGAAGAATTGAACTGGTCGTCTTATGTGTTCATTTACTCCCCTCTCGCTGGATAATGTATAGTTTAAATTTTACGCATCACGAAGATACAAAACCAGCTTAAATTATCATCAATAGTTTTTGAAAGAAAACTGTTTCAGCTAAAATATCTTAATACCTAGACATACCTACCAATTTATTAATAGATGAAATAATTTTCTTTTATTACGTTTTCTAATTTATTATTATTATTGTTGTTGTTATTGTTCTCTACTTTCGTGACTAGAGGTTGTGGTAGTCGGATGGATCTAAGAATATAGGAAAATTCAAAAAACAGTATACACCAAATTTGGGAGAACTGCCAACCTACACAATTGATTCCCCCTATGTCGTATACAACTCGACTAGTGATATTTTCATCTTATACGTTGGATTCACTACCACCAAACTTGACGAACTAACTCGAGGAGAACATGTTCTTAAAATTTTCTTTTTTTCCCTTTTTTAGAGTAACAGAAAATCACAATTCCCATTTACAAAATACATGTGTAATTTATGCAAGAAATCTTTATTTTTTAATCTACTTTCAACAAAATTCATTTTACGGTAGTTTCTTTGTTGTTTCCATAGCGTTGGTACGCCCGTTACGAATGTTTCAATAGTACCACACGGAAATTTTAACGTGCGTGCTTCGTTTGCCGAGGTGTTATCGTTTAATAATTTCTTGAGCGTGTGTTACTTTTGTCAACCATGGCCGAGAAACTGAAAAGGATTCCTGCAGTTCAGAGTTCACTGCAGAAGAGTATTTTCCACATGTACTCGTTCATTAAGAATGACCCTCGTGAAAAGAGTATATTTGATACTGGTGGTGAAACGGAAGTTTTGGTGAGAATTGCCCAACTATTAGGTGTAAGTATTTCTCTGCATTATCTATGATTTCATGTTATTCGTAAGTTATCAATTAAAATACTATGTAATACAAGTATGTGCATTTAGGTTAACCAACAATGAACACTTTTAGTTCAGTTTAATAATGCATTAAATGTAAATGGGTTCCCCCTTCTTTTCTTTGTATTTATAGTAAATAAATTTAATAAATATAGTATTTATTGTATAATTTGATTTACACACTTTTTATTCTTTATCCTTTTGTACTTCATAAAGTGCTTTGAATTTGATTTCTATCTAGGGTGCTTAATATTTTCTTACCATTACATTGTCAGACACATTTTCCATGTAGTATCAAAAATTCATTTAATACTAAATTGATTCCAATTAAAATTAGTAATATTATGTTATTCAAAATTGCGAGTTCATCTTTAGTTAAGGGCTCAATTATTTTTTTTTTTAATTTATCGGACCAAAATTGCACAGATTTTTTGCGTGTTTTGTTCGATATTATGTAGTCAAGTCAAAGCGAGTGTCGGGTTTTTGTTCTAAAATATTGGTGGTGGCTGCCCTGAAACACCAATCGAGTCCGCCCGGAGTCAGCCATCTTGGTGTATTCTCTTACGGTAACTTGGCTATACCTCCAGGTGCCAACCAGCTTCCAAGGGGATGATTCACCGTGTGCGTGCTCTTACAACACTGTGCAGAATATTGGCCATTCCACGCATTGCTCCATCCTGGATGTCCCATTCATTTACATTTCCAGGGAGCTTCTTTAAATTATTGCCATGACTGCACGGTAAAGTATCCAATGCGCTAACAATGATAGCTACCACTTCTGCCTTCACACCCCGCGTTCGACCGATTTCAATAGTTAGGATTTTATATTTCAGTTGTTACTCAGTCTCCTTCACAGCAACATTATCGTCACAAGGAAGAGCTACATCGAGAATGCAGGTCGTCTTTGATCTGCCTCTGACAACAAAGTCTGGTCTGTTGACTGCAGTTGTTCGGCTTGTGTGGATTGGTTGATCATACAAGTCCGTGTGGTTTCCAATGTTAGTAACAGGGTTTGGAGCGTGGTTGTACAATTTACTGCATAATCCTGACCAATTTCGAGATTTGCGTATTTACCAATGTATACCTCATACCTCAGGAAGGTGTATACCTCATTGTGCCTACATGTTCACTTATTATTATTATATTATTATTATTATTATTATTATTATTATTATTATTTGCTCGTCACATTTTTTATTGTTATTTCTTCCAAATAGTGGTTTTCTCTGACTTTTTCAATTTAATTTTTCAATCTGTCTTAGCGACAGTTCCTATCAGTGGCATGTATATATATATATCCCACTTTAAAAGAGATTTTTAACTATGTTACCTAAAAATATGTTATGAAAAGCAGTATGTAATTAAAAACTTAATCGGGTTGTTAACGTACTCGTCTACGCGTTCCAAGTGCAAATAATTTTGGAAATTGATTTCGTTCGACATTTTTAGTGTGAGTGATTACTCACAGAACTTCTAATTAAGTCCATTGCAATTGTTTGTCGAAAAATATGTAGCAAGAACTCGATAACGTACCACATCAGTTTTTCGAACATGAGATGAACAGTACGCAACGCTCCGGGAAAACTGTTACAAAACTTAAAATAGCCATGCTGCAGTATGTAAAGATATAAGAGCAAACAAACAATGAACAATAAGATAAAGAAGTAACATTATCTGCAATTTTAGGGGCCACTTCATGTTTAATACAATTTGTTGTTTTTTGAAATTATGTTATACCTTACTAGTAAGTTTTCCCTGTGTAGCAGTTCTTAATTAGGTAATGCACATGTCAGATTAGTTATTAAAACTACAAAATTAAACATCATTTGTGTTTTTTATACCTTTGGGGAAATTGATCTTTCCTAATTTATGACGTTTAGAATTGTAATGCCATTTTATCCTGGAATACAAGAAAACTCGCTTTGATATATTTTTTTGGGTTTGATCCGGTACGAAATACTAAACATGTACACAATCATTTAATGTTCATTGTATTAAACCTAGATTTTTTCGTGACTTGAATCAATGAACATTATGAATAGAATTTTCTGAAGAAATTGGTACTTTCTACCGTGTGTTGAAACTAACTCTTCTGTTGGTAATTCGATGTCCTCTCGATTCTCTGGGGTTTAATCTTGAAATTTCTCGTGGAAAATGACATAATGGGAAATAACTCGTGTATCCATCTGGTGTGCGCAAAAAGCATAAAAATTATAGTATATAAATATTCCGAATTTTTTGAAGTGCTGGCGTAGGTAGTCTCAGAGTAATGCTCGAATATTGCGGATAAATTTATTCTTTAAATAACAATTCTTTAAATTTTAAACTTATTCTTTAATTTAATTTTAAACTTTTAAATTATCATGAAATTGAATCTCTTCAAATCCGCGGTTAAAAACTACCTCCTGCACCAGTGCTTCTACAATGTAAAAGAATTTATTGATTTTAATAAAAGTTAAATACGTCTTGTACTTTATCACGCCATTGCTGTAGAACTTTTTTAAATAACTTATAACAATTTCAAAAACTATTTTCTTGCATGATTGTGTTGTC
>NNCF01125832.1:302403-316761 GCA_002313205.1 Laupala kohalensis
ATCGTGAACTTAGTGTTATTTCAATTCTTATGATTTGTAAACACTATACTCAGAATAATCGATAGTTCGATAATATTTTGTACCTGTAAATTTTTTGCGTTAAATTACAAACATATTGAGATTCTATTAGTATTATAACTCGTCGCTAACATCTTTCATCTTATCTAGGAATTTTTGCTGAAATTTTTGAATCCGCCTCTGCCTGAGATGATCCCTTGCTTGCTTCCGGAGAGTAAATTAGTTTGTCCTCCACGTGGTCATACGCAGTTTGTACTGTTTTTTGACAATAAATTTATTATATTATTATTATTATTCTTAACACATTCGCAACGTCGCGTCTTGGAAGCTCTCTGATGCTTTGATCGGGAAATGCAGTATTCCAAGAAAGTTCTGAATGTCTCATGATGTAAGTAATAAGTAATCTGTGGTGGTATCACTGATGAAGCAGAACGTTTTCGTAACGCATCTTTTATAAATGAATTTTCATAACGTAATATGAATTATTTGGAGAAATGCATTATGCACAATAAAAAAAAAGATGATATGGAATATTGTTTTAATTAAATACAACTGATTTATTGAGGTTGATATAGAAGGATATTCGAGAGCAATCAATTCTCAAGTAAATTTGATGTGTTAACACACAACTTAATACGGAACTAAAATCGAATATGTATAACTCGAATTATAATGCCAGAAATCGAATATTGTAGAACAACTAACTAGAATGAATATTTATTCACCACATTTAAATCTCTTATTCACGACATTCAAAAAAATGGGAAATCATTCCAGGAATAATTATTTCCAACAGCATTACGCTTGGAAACAAATACACACGATCTCTATGCATGACATTGAAAATTCTGTTCTAGTAGTACCTCTGAAATATGTCGTCCAAAACTACTCCTCCAATTTAAGGTTAGGTCTCTCTTTTGTTGTTTGCTTCAACCAGGCTACTGCTTCTAGCTTACGTCGAACTTAAACTGGGGATCTGCGTAGTTCGTATAGCACTTGGGAGAGTAATTCCATGTTTACTAGTAGTCGTTTTCACTACTCTCACGTAAAATTTACGTTTAAAATTGTTTGCGTTAGTGCACTGAACATGGAGTTGTCTGAAGACCCTCTGATATTCGTAAATAATGAAGTGAACTGCTGACCTTCCAAGTTCATCTGTTTCAAATTGACCTCAAACATATAATTGAAAGATAATTTTCCTCTCCTTCTCTAGTCGATGTGAATGTCACTATCTCTCTTTTTCACTGTAAATTGATGGTTAGTTATGTTATCTGGAGCTTATTCTTTACCCATTTAATGATCGGTAAATCAATCAATGGAATGCTACCAGACCGCATAAAGTTCAGTTCTAGTTAGCAACAGTGTCCTCATTCTAACAAAAATATTACTGATGATTAGCAAAACTTTTCGAGTACATCTGTATAGAATGTAAATGCGAAATAACATGTTCAAAAATGTCCGCTAGGTTTCCAATTAATTTATTAATCGAAAGTTCATTGTTCATTTATTAATAGTGATTGTATACTAAGGGATCGTGATGTTTTAAGAATTCTCATCTTGAGACTTTGAGAAGTGCCGAAAATATATCTTAAGTTTCCAATTTGAAACGCTTTGAGTAATACTGGAAAGAGCAACTGACGAAGGGGTACCACGGGATAATATCTATCACCATTTCGATAACTTGTCCGAAAAGTTCGCTCATCTCAAATGCCCGAACGTTTCACTTTCCAAACTTTTCACATTTATTTTATTCCAGTTCTATACAATATATACCTACGAAGTTTGTCCAGATTTTACTTTTTTTTACGCAGTTTACAGAAAATCTTATAATCGTTAAAAATTTAAATCGCAGGAATTTGACGAATACACTTTTTGCGTGTCTCTCATTCCGGGAAAGTGATTCTTGAACGACTCGTAATTTCGTGTGTCCGTCCGTGACAATATAAATGTGGAATTCAAATGATGATCAAAGAACATTTAGGAAAATTTCAAAACTACCTCAAATTTATATTTTATTATTTTTGTTGATGGAATTCTCTGCTCAGGATTTCATATTTGGCTTCGCGCTCTTACCTCCTGGTCTACGACCCATCATTTACGTGCCAACATGTACACTTATCAAGTTACCACAGCAACCGCAGTTGTGTGCCCCGGGACCTGTTCGGTAGAGACAACGGAGTGAATTCAACTATAGCCCTCGCGGCGAAAGAAAAGTAACGAGAAGTAACCAATGGAGTGAGAGGAACGAGAACGCTGCCTTGTACGTTGTCATATGCCTGCGAGGGTGGCCTAGCGTAGCTCCTCCCATTCCAGACGTCACCCAGACAAAGACTGCTATATCCAGTGGAAAAACTAATTTCAAGCAACCTCCTTGTGGCCAAAGGTTAAACATCAAGTCATATGACTATCACAGTTGGCATTTTACGAATCGGCTGATAAAGGCAGTAGTATTCGAATTTTAATTCTCTAGGATTCAGCTGACACGAGGGACACTCGTATATTTCTAAGCGAGAGGAAGAGTCTGAAATCTGGCTTTGCTGGCATTTGTTTCTCGACTTTCTCGTGGTTCTTGCCTCATTAATACTCTTACGCCACGAGTACTTACCCCTGCCAGTGTAAAGCCAATGCCAACATTGAGAGATTGCTGACACTTCCTCTCGCTGTAAACATGTAGACATTTTACTCGTGTCAGCATAATATTACAACGTGATTATAGATATAGTCAGGGTGTCATGGCCCATGAACGCTCCAGGGGAGAATTTTTTTCTTACTTGTTTTTCTTGTTTAAAGATATATATTTGTACCATTATTATTGTAATAAGGAAGAACTTACTTGTCCATAGCCACACATGATGTAATATTTTATGTACAGGGGTAGAGCGCAGCGAAAGTGTGAATTTGCTGCCTAGTAAAATTCGTGTAATATGACTTGAATATGTTTTTCCCTTGGAATAAATACGATATATTCGTTTGTATTCGTCGACCACAAATATTTATAAAGATGTGGAGCTCTTTAACATTTTTCCTAGGGTGTTTCAGAAATATTCACTTATTAGACATAATAAATTTATTTCCATACAAGCAGTTAAGAACTGCAAATGACCACGTGGAGGACAATAAGTTAATTTATTCCCGGAAGAACGCAAAGGACCTTCCCAACAATTCTGATCAATGGGTTCAAACGAAACTCGGCTTCGGGGTGGGCTACAAAATGTGCTCCACCAGCTTGTAAGATCTGGATACATCAAGATCGTCAGTGAATATTTTATAAATCGGGTCGCCAACCGGTAGTCCTTGAGAAATTTTGGAGTCAAACTGGACATTAAGTGCAATTTTTTAATCTTCTGGTGAAGAAACTAGTTTGCTATGGCATAAATACTGGTTATTTTTTTCGAAACATATTTGAGATGTAGGTAACTAATAGAACAAAAGCAAACAAACATTTCCCCATGTAATTGATGCCCAATCAGGAGTTGAACACGATCTAAATCTTGAACAAGATACTCTTAACAACCTCTGAAGATTTAATTGCGTCAATTCAATAAATTTGTTTTAATAAGAACTTAATATTTTTATTATCAATAAACATCTTGATTTTGTCATGCAAAATAGGTGCATATCATGTTTTTTTATTGACATTTCTATAGTTATTGTTTGACAAACGTCATCTTTATTGAAAGAAATCACCGCGTAATTTAAGACGATGAATTTAGTGGTCCGTGATATCCAAAAGGCAAGCGGCTGCTGACCTGGATTACTAATTGTTCGACCCATGGTGTAGCCTAGTGTTCTCGTCTTTTTCTCTGGGGGAGCTGGTTCGCACTGTGTCTGATCCAAGTAGAATTCGCGACGGTGGACGAAGCGTGTTTTGCGGCAGATTTTCTCGGGGGACTCCCATTTCCCATGCCTTTCATTTCATCACAACATTCACTCAACATCATTTCATCTAAGGGAAGCACAGTAGATCAAAAGACTGGTCACAGTGCATTGGGGATACATTGCCCTCCCTTACTAAACTGTAACAGTACAAGTGCTAATTACCTTTTCTGAATCGAATCTTCAATTCTGATGAGTGCTCCCACTGCGCCCATGTGTGTTTCGCTGCATTGCGTGGCGATAACGGCGACAGCTGGAGGAGAGGTTGGAGGCGGTGGCGGGAGCCCAGATGGAGGGCTGAGGGCGTGGGAGAGTGGGCGCAGGACGACGCCTCCGACTGAGGCTCCGCCGTTTTTCGGGTGCGAGCGAGAGTTATGTGGGAAGCTGGAGCACATATGCCGCCCAGAAGAGTATGCTCAGGGGTGTCCGGGAATTACGAACCTATTAGAGTTAAGGCGGCTCCAAACATTCGGCAAATCCCAAGCAACCGCTCGTCCAAATAGTGTGTATGGGTTGCTTGCTCTTTGCCGCATCACGAGTACCGCTACTCGCACTACCCGCAACGTGTCGGCCTTTTGGGCACATCAAAGGAATCCGAGCAATGGCGAGCTATGCTCGCCGTTCGGGATTCGCCGGATGACGAATGTCTGAAGGTGCCTTTAGTTAGTGGTGGGAGATTCCCACTCACTTGGGTTCTCGTAGTAAACAAATTTTCCGCTGGTGAGAACAAGGAGTTTTTTCTGTTTCTCATTTACTGTCCTCCTACTGGTTCAGAGAGAATTTATCGCTCCTCACAATCTCCGTACTGCACCTGGGTAGTGATGCAGTTCAATGAAAAATATATCTGCTCTCAACCAGTGCAAAATAAGTGCAAACTATGTTGTCATGTGCAAGGAAATGTTAACAGAAGACGGAGCAAGTACATCCCACGGTCGCAATAACACTCACTGGTCAAGTAAGAGGAATCACAACTCTAGAAACAATAGAAATTCAACTCTCCATTAAAATATTAAAGATAATTATACGTGGCTGGCGGTTAAAATAATCAGAGTTCACTTAACTCTATGGTTGCAACCCTAATCCTCAACTCCAATACGCCGAGTGTGACACTGCAATGTCTGTCGATGCAATCCGGATTGTCCTCAGTGTACTACATGTCAAGTGGAACAACTGTATTCTCACAATAATGTAATACGTCTCACCGATGGCATGCTATATTTTCTCTCAATGCAGTAAATAAAATATATTAGTTTCTCACGATGAGTGGAGGGAGGAATAAGTCAACTAATGATACTATATGAAAGGAATCTACATAATGAGTATGGAAGGAATCTACATAAGCAACGATAAAAAATACCGCCAGAATATTCGAGTAAATGGGTTTCGAATTGTCATGAGAAACTATTTCAGTTCACTCACTCCTCAATTTCAATTTGAAACGTTAAACCACACCTGAGTGATCGTGAGAAAGTTCTGTTACTCTCGTACTCACGTCTACATGACACCAATCAGAATCGCGAAGTTAGATGACATTAGTACAATGAGATTTTTCCTTACAGACAGCCATTCGAACGGTCTCTGCCAATAATGAATAAGATATTAAAGAATTATAATGCTTCCATTAAATCATCGACAAATCGCGTTGAAACAAACAACTCTATCTGGGAAATCAATCCATAAATAGACTTTAATCCTTGGATTTCGTGATTTTGTAAATAAAATATCAATAAATTACTTGATGTGCTTGAAATATGATACCATTTAAATATTCACCAGGAACATCATAAGACATATTATAAACAAAACATATTCTTCCATAGTACAGAAATTATCTGGGGACTTGATTACAATTGGATTGAGTTGTTGCTCCTTGAAATTGTGGTCAAAGTCAAAATCACCTGCTTCAACTTAAGATGTATAAAACTCGACTTATGGCGTATAAAACTTCATATTTCGATCGTTTTTCTTCATGGGATGTGTTGGACGAGGTGTGCATGTCCTTTCGTAGTGTGTTTACTTTTTTACCTTGAGCTACTACATTTTTTTATATTTTTAAATTATAGAATTCACTTTAATATTATATTTTAGTCTTTGAAATATAATACTTACAACACCACTCCTACGAGCAGTATACTTTCCGTTGATTTTGCACAGCAGCGATGTACATTGTGATAGATTTCTATCTAAAACCCTTATTTTGAATGGTGAAACATGTATTTCTAAGAACAGCTAAATGTACGATCATTCAGAAGCTATAAAACTTACTGTGGGAAGAATATATGGAATGAATTTTCATATGATTTACCTTAAAATTGCGTGATTCAAGGAAATAAACTTTTCTAGTTTTTGTAATCAATGTGAAGTTGCATCGATTCATCGATTCCGTGCTTAGATTAAAATTCATATTTTTACGATAAATGTTTAATTTTCAATGTGAACACGGTAGTCTCACTTTCAAGGTCTGAACAGAGTAGGTCTAAAATAAATTGATTAGACGTGGTTAAAGTGATTAGGCTGAATGCAGGATCGAAGCACTTTCTCCTGTTCCTTGGAAGAGTTAATAGTGATCATAATTCTTTTGGTCTGAGCATTTGTAAGACATTCTATTGATAGGACAGGGTTTTTACTATATGTGTTAGAGAAACATCTTGTGGAGTCTGATGGAACAACACTGATTACTGCAAATAATATTTCCAGTATATATTTCTAAGATATTGTTGGTTTCTCTATTGCACAGCTGTTAGAGCAATACCCTCATAAAATTTGTGAGCAAGGTCGACTCGGCGTGGGATACTGAATTTTTACATAATTTTGAGTTAAAATGGTTGTATTATACAGTAGATGAAAATTATATTGTAAGAAGAAATGCCGTACCGAAATATTTTAACATAATATGACTTGTCATGTTAAGACTCTTTATTTCTTCTTAGAGATTTGAGAAGGGGAAGGCACATATAGTGACGCAATAAACAGTGACGGGAATACTCCAATATTCCTCCCTCAATAATACAGTGTAGGTATTGAAAGAGAAATAGTTTTGCTCTTAGTATCGATATGTACGTTAGAGTAGCTATTTCCTGCAATTAAGAACAAAACAATATTGTTAATTAATCCGTGTCTGGTGAGAGTTAAACCTGACAATATGATGATACTTACATACAAGGATTTACATATTGATCCTAGACACTGAAAGTTCTCATGTATAAAATAAAAGCTGTGAGGCAAAGCCTGTTTGGAAGATATTTATACATCATGTTCATATAGACATCATAGACACCTGCAATTTTTGCACATGTTAGCGAAAAAAGTACATACAAATATATAAAAATACGTAAAAATTTCTTAAGAAAAACACATTTGTTTTTGACTTTTAAACACATAACAAAGCGGTCTCATCATCATCTATAGACGATAACCATATTTTTACTTAATATATTACACATTTTCTGATTTTTAATTTTTTGCGGTAGGTTATTGAACATTTTCGGAGTGCCAATGAAATAATTATTTATGGATATAGGAACAAAAAATCGTTTTCATTATGCAGCTTGTATAAATATGTATCGACATTTTTTAAATTACCAGTAAAATAAGTAAAGCAGTAAATAATGATCTCGATGATTCGAGTTCGGATTGAATATGAGTAGAGGTAGTTTGAATCGTGCCCATGAAATCTGGCAACTACAGCAGCATCCTCGGAGAGAGCAGCTATGCGGAGGAGCGACCGAGGAAGGGGGACGTAGATGCGGGTCGCCTCTCTGACCCCCCCTCGCCCGCGTCCTCCCACGCCTCTGCAGTGGCGTTCCCCATACGAGCTCTTCTGGCTTCTCTCAGCCGCCAGCCGCCAGCCTCCCTGCCCGAAATCCCGACTAGGTCAAGTTACGTGCCCGCTCTCTCCAATCCAACGTTTTCCACCGAACTACCCTCGCTCGAAAAACACGCGTGAATGTCGCAAAAAAACGGGAGGAAGAAAAAAATGCGTGTCTGCTGTTCCAAATCCCGAGCGGGGCATTTGTGTAGTTATGTTTTTCGTGCGCAATACATTTTTTGTGGACATTCTGAGATGGAGACTTCTAAAAAAATTGAGAATTGTTATGTAATTACAGTTAGAAAACTAGGAATGTGTTTACTCAAGGATGGAATTTGAGATCCAATTTCATGGAAAGAAACGATTTCTTCAAACCTTTTAATATGACATCCCAATCATATAGCACAGTAATAGTAATTTATATAACAACAATCATAATACAAATAAATTCAAAATTCTGAGTGAACCCATAACTTAAGTTTTACCGAATTTTTAACAGTCATATAGCAGTTACCAGGTTGGGATGTCACATCCCAAGGGTTTGGAGTAATTCTTTCACTAGTAAAAATGGCCATTGAGTGGCTACCTGCTATCGCCAAACTGTCAATGGTGGCCACTTGAAATGAATGACCGTTCGGCGCTAAAACAATGCCATCCAGTGGCCATTTTTACCAGAGTTTCTTCCTCAGAAATGGAATCTTACCAAACTTGTTTTCTCAGTGTATGCAAAAATTCATTGTTTTCTTGTTTTTGTTGGACTAGTTCACTTTTAAGTCATATTTGTCTTATGAAGAATATGTTCTCAGGATGTCATTTACAAAAGACTGGAATTTCTAATAAAGTTTTGTAGGAAGCACTGAGTAAAGGAAATTGCTACTTGTGACTGAACTTTGGTCTTGTAGAGTTTCCTCGCAAAGCACGATTTCTCCTCAAGAAGGAAGTGGAGTGAAATCTGTATTTATCGCCCGCTCTCAGGAACTTTTTACTACCTTTTTCTCTCCTCAATCACAACTGAGTTGATAGAGATGAAATATCGCTTGGTAAAAACATCGGTTCGTTAAGGCAGGAGTCCTCGTCCATTAATCAAGAATCGCGGGAATCAAGTTTTCTTCGATCGCCGGTTCTCAGCTTAAAACGAAATCGCGCTCTGATTGAATGTAGAGGTTGAGAGCGTTGCTCGACGTCCACTGAGAGCGTCGTGGTGTAAAAACTTCTCGTAGATGGCCGGCGAAGAAGCGTTGATGGTATCCGAGACAAAAAAGGACAGATTCTTACAGCCCGAGGGGCGTTGGTGATGCCAGACGCATTCTCCACTGTGAGCCACTGTCGTTCGTTATACAGTGGGACGAAAGTGCATCGAGGACTCACAAAGCTACTGCGTCACGACCATCTTGTACGTTATGAAGTTTCAATTGAACTTAAATAATATTACCTAAACTAGCATACAAGTAAATTACAAGTTCTGCTAATTTTATTGTAATGTCACAGTAGTCCATTACTGTGATCTCAAATTTCGGAAAAGTGAGTACAAAATGAAATTCAAATAAGAAAAGTGAGTGGTAAATGTAACATTTAACACAACTTGTACAATACGTTCTATCCCACTAATTTTTTACAATATTATTGTAAATTTTATACAAACGCGAATGAAATTATTTTGCTTTCTTATTCGTATTTTCTTTGTCATTAGAATGTTATCGAAGAACGTTGAGAGTGGGGACCAAACCCGACATTGTGTTTAGAGAATGATATTCGTTTCTCGACCAAACTGTTTTGTTTATACTTTCATGTGACTGACGAAAACTAAACCGTTTCGTCCAATATGCGAGTGACATTTCTTTCTTTCTTTTCCTATTTTTAATTATGTTTAACGTTTTAATTTCTAAATTTAGTTTAAGTTATTTCAAAACACAATGTTTCGACTGCTAATTTAAGTCATCATCAGGTCTTCTTGATCTACATGAATCTTGACAACAAAAATTAGAATCCACCGAAATTGTTTGGTACTTCGCAGATAGGCTTGTTATTTTAAGACTACGATATCCAGAAATCGGAACATTTCTTCGCGTATGTGGAGATAAAAGACATCATCACTCAACTCGCCATTTTCCCCCTAATGCGTGACGCGTGGGAAAAGCCGGTCTTCATCTTCTTCGCCGTTACCTCCAGGGTTGCGTGCGACGGCGAGGCGCTGCAGAGGGCCTTGGAGGGAGTGGGGGCGTGAGATGGAGGAGTGGAACGGGAACACGCGATATGTCGCCCGCAAAGGTCCAGCAACGACGAGCTATAGCGTCGCCGCTGCGTGCTTATGCGTGCGACACTCCAACACTCGCTCTTTCCACGATACTTTATTGCTCTTATTACCAACCTTCTTCCACTAAACGTTTTCAATGGAATTTTTTAATTCAAAGAAAATAACACTCCATTAAACGAGCATGTGTTACTCGAATCGGGTGTTTTGCACTAGTTCGTGTTAACTAACTATTCTCTGAAATGCCATTCCTTAAATTTGACGAGTTGTGTAGGAATGTTGGCGTGTTCACAATGCCCTGTGAAATGTTAGGTTTATGGTATAGGAATGCGTTGCACTCGCTAAGTGCGTTCCTGCAGCGAGAAGAGGAAGCGTTTAGAGGAATCGGCGTCTGTGCGCGGAAGTCCAGGGTCCGGTTGCGGAAAGGATGTGCACTATTATTCGCGCGCTGCCACACCACGCCGGAAGAAAGAGGAAAATGTGCGAGACTTCTTTGGAATGAGTCATTTTAAATTTTATTTCCGACTGATGAAAATAACACTTCGATCGTGAAAGCAAGATGGAACTGTAAAGAAATATTTTTTCTTATGTTTCTCTAGTATTAAATTTCTTCTCAACATTGAAAAATTACTGATTATTAATGTTAAATTATAACGAATAAAGGTGCTCAGTAGAACAAGAAATTTAGAAAACTAGTGCATAAAAAATATCCATTTATGATGAGAATGGCAAAATTATATTAGTTTGCATTTATAATTACTCAATTATATTAATTGATATCCTCCATCTTGTTCTTGACCTCCGAATGGGATTTAGTTGTTTTTGCATATACGTCATATAAAATAACACTCAATATTTACTCGCCAACGTTTCGATATAATTTATATGATCATCAGGGTTTGTTATATCTCGCTCCATAGACATTCATTCTGCAAACGTACTCAACTTAAACCTAACATGCTCTTATAACCCCCTTTCATTCCATCTTCATACCACATTTACTCTCATAACTCTGTGTGTACTGAGCGCGGTGTTATTTTATATGACGTATATGCAAAAAAGAATCAAATCTCATTATATTAATAGAGTTGGTCATGTTATATTCACACATAAAAACTGTATTGTTCGACTTGTAAGAATGACACGTTTTCTCGGCCAAATTAATAACTTACCATCGTATAGATGAAGATACAAGCGTTGTTTGTTATGTTTTGGCTGGGTTGTAACGAAACGAAGTATTTGGACTTCCCAGGGAAATCTTCTGTGACGGCAAGTTGCCAGAGCGTGGAAGGGGTATGTTTTTCTCCGACCCCACGGGTCACTCTCCCCTCCCGTCAACACATGCTGTGGATTTGCTCCCGAGGCAGCTTTATTTTTTTGTTTGCTTCTACCTCGCTGCTGCCGCGGCTGTTCGAAACGAGCGTGTTCATTTAAATAAACGCGATGCGTATAATAACGTCCCTCGGGCTGACAAGGAGCTTCGGAAATTCCCACGATGAACCGCGAGTCCTGGGGTTGCCCCTACGAATATTCACGATAAGGCAGAATCACCGAGGAGTATTGCAATACTTCGAACAAAGCGCTATTAAAAATATCAGTTTATTAGGATTTTTAAAATATGATTTCCACCTCCACGGTAAAACTACCCTCGTTGGTTGTCGTCTGATAATTTGGGTAATGTGGTCTGGCATTTAGTACCTCGTTATGAATTCGTCTTCCCTCGCCCCTTCCATCTATGTCATATCCCACACCAGTGATAGAGATTTCCACCAATTCGGTACAAGTATTTACATAAGGTTAGACTAACATGAAATATAACGTGTGGCACCAGCTAAAGGAGATGCTTTTTATTGAATTATTCGATGTCATTTAATCCCAGTTATTCTTACAGAAGGAACTATATCGAGGAACATGGAATGAAAGTTTATTAACCTTATTGACACCTACCATCAATTAAGATTTTGGGTTCGTTTTTACTATCTCGCTAGTCCGAGAGATATGTCGTCTTTTCCTCTATAATGGATCATAGTTAAGTGAAGATGCAGGAGTGAAATAATGAGTATGATAGGATCTAGTACTCGTTAAATAAATTACTCCTTCATTTTCATTTATTGAGGCATTAATTTCATGTTCATTAAAATCCATAGAGCGTGCTTTTTAAGAAAGTAAAATTTGCTTGTAATTATTGATAGTTTATTGTAGTTTAACGATAATTCTGGGTTAAATTTAATATCAGTAACCGTTTCTGACGCAAATAGACTGCAACTACACCACCACATGATACTATGGTTCATTAATACTTTGATGGGGCAAGAATGGGGAATTCTCGAGAATGATGAAATTGTTGAACACAGAAGCATTAAGATGCAACCTAGTGAGCGCAAAAGAATGCAGAAACACGGCAAGCGGAGCGAAGCCACCTGCAGTTGAGTGAAAGATGTAGCGTCAGTGCAGAAACACTTGCTGCGATAAACATCTCATGTAGAGGATAAGACACGGTGATGTGTGGTGAGAATGCATTATGCTCTTATCCTTCGGAGACTGTTTCGAAGTGGAAACTATAAACTTACGTCTTGAGTAGGTATTTTAAAAAAATTGTGTCACTAGAACTGTAAATTAAAAGACCTTTTATTAAATTATATAGAATAAATTTATTTTAGCTCCTTCCACTTTTGGTTTACCATGAAATGAGTATAATATGTCGAAAATGGTAACAAGTAAAAAATTCGAGTTCTCAATAAAGTAGTGTCATTTATGTTTTGAAAATATTAACTGTGGGTTTAGAGAGCACAGTTACATAATGTCACTAGTGGTTACAGACCACATCAATTCGATCTACGGTTATTTTTCAGCGCTCTCTATAAAAGAGGGTTAATTATGAACTTAGTTCTGACACTTATCCTGATCCGTACTTTATCCAGCGCCCCTTGTGTTATCAGAAAGATAAAGCTTTACAAACCATCGTAAAACGTCGAGTGCATTATCTAGGGGAAAAATTGTGTATCTACTTTAGATACGCAAAAGACTAGACCTAAGCGTAACGGTACATGCTGTTTTTACAATTAAACTTAAGAAAGTTAATAATCATATCGCTTACAAGCATATTAAAATTAACCGTTCCGAAGGGTGGAGAGGGAGGGCAGAATTTCGGACCATGAAGCTGAGGGTGTAACTTGTATAGTTTTATGACATATAATTTCCTTATTCATGATGCAAGCCGTTTTTTATCCGTATGAATCGACAGATGTGTCCTAGATCTGGGTTCCTTGTCGTACTGTGTATTCTGGCAAAGAGTAGGGCACAAATGACATGGTTATTTCGGATGTATTAGTTCAATTAAATTCTTATTCGAATAATAGTGACATATACATTATGATGACAACTACTATGTTGTATTTTCGAAAAATAAATTTCCGTCAATCGAACATTGTGCTCTTCCAAGTTCTCAGTTTATTCCAAGGTATTTTCTTTTAAGGTTTTTCCAAGGTATGTCTTCTCCTTGTGAGATAATTAATATCATGCTTAAGGTGTGGTAAAGGAAAAAATTAAACTGATGCACATTGCTGATATACTCAGTGTCCTTGTCAAAGAGTATTACAGTTCAAATCACATCATAACACAGTATTTTTCAATATATGAAATTATACGAATGTTTGTTTATGTACTAATAATGAAGTAAAGAAACATGGTGATATTAGTGGGAAGATTTGAACCCATGCTCAAAGTTGATGGTCCAGTTTCATTGTATGTTGTACGTTTCGTGGTGATTTCATTCTCCATATTCAGTCTTTGCATGGATTATTGGTTTCATCATGCATCATTCAGATGTATGAAACATGTTAGCGGCTAAAACTATTGTTTGTGGTCGTATAAACATATTCGCCACGTTAATCTGTCCGTCACGCCAATCCGCAAGAAATTGGTTACCTATTGATCCTGTTAGATGGTGAAGCTGCGGTATTTGTAAGAAAATGGATTATTTGATTAATTTCCAAGAAAAGTATAGGTGATGGTGAAATAAAATACTTTGGAGACCTATATGTTTTAAATTCAAAACAAGGTATTGTGTATATAATATGAGCCGCGAATGGTCCGTAAGGAATTAGTTTCCTTCTGAACTGTTAGATAACACCACCAGGGATGTATTTGAACGTGAGCGAACAGGATCGACTCAATACAGCTAGAGATTGTGGGAGCGGCGCACCTTTATGAACAGTTTCGTTCATTATAGTGTAGCATGTACAAGTTCCAAAACAGCGGAAAATATATTGGTATAAAAAACATTTTTCCTTTAGGTACATTGTATCATGTATATTCCTCGCAGCAAAAGAAAAGTCTCGCGATGTAACCAATGGAGTGAAAGCGCAAAGTTGTCATATGTCTGCTGCGGGGGGGGGGCCTAGCG
>NNCF01125832.1:316799-357531 GCA_002313205.1 Laupala kohalensis
CTGCTCTAACCTTTGGTCGAAAGAACAGTGCCTGGAGTTTTCTACGGGTTAGGGATCAAGCCCTCTGTCCGTCACAGTTGGCATATCTATTACTGCCAGGTCAGACGTAAACTCACTAAGATTCTGCTGACACGAGTAAAACGTCCGCGCGTCTACAGTAAGAGGAAAAATCTGCAATCTCGGAATATTCGACTTTCACGGGTCTTTAGACTCTAATACAGATTTTAAAATCATAATCTTGTTTTCAAAATTAAAGGAAGTTTCCCGGACTGCCACGACTGAGGGGGAGGGCTTGCTATTCTGCTCTCACTGCTCTGGCACGAGACCTCTCGCACTGCCAAATTCGGCTCTTTCCCTCGGGGCACCTCTGCACTTAACATGGTGAATAATGAAGTCTGTTCCGTAGCCTATCTCTAAGTTGAAGTGTTGTGACAAATTTTGCAGAGTGAGAGCTCTCTTGTGAGAGTAGTTAGTATGTATGATAACCCTCGCTATTTGTGCATATTCCTTCTGTGCTACCTCTAATTTAGATAGATTGAATCATTGCGATAAATAAGTAAATTAACACTAGATGCGTGCGAGAGTTTTGCTGCCACGCTCTCGCTCTGCACTTCATCTTCGGAGAGGAGGGGGAAGAAGAGGTGTGATAAAACAGAGAAACCTCCGATAGACATAGCTATCTCGTCTCCCACACAACGATTCAGATGAGTTGCAACCTCGCACGAAGGCCGTCCAAAAGGAAGAAACAAGACATGCAAGGTCGCTGCTTCCAACGACTAACAACAGCTGTCCCGCGACATGTGTGATGCCCGTCGCGTTGTCCCGAACGCATTGCGTCGCGGACTGAGAGCGTCGAGCGTCGCCTTCGCTTGGGGGCAGCGTCGCGTCGCATCTGCGCTCTGGGTTTTTTTTACGATGATGACGCTGCAACTGCGGCAGATATAGTGATCTTCGTGTTAAAGTGGAGAAACAAAGTACAATATTATAAAGAAAAATAACTTAAGACTTACGAACAGGACATATACTTTGTGCTATTAAGTACGCGATGTTTCGACTTCTGGTTTAAGTCGTCGTCAGGTGTAACAAACTATAACAAGAAACATAACAACATAAATGAACACTACATTAAATGTAAATACTAACTCAGAATATGTTTACAAGAAAGTGAAATTACACAAATATGATGTAATATTGTATTGTAAATACCTGATAGCTTTTCTGATTATGTATTGGACGTTAATAGTAGTAGAATTGTATGAGTAGTTCGTCTGAATACTTTATTCAATAAAACACAAATTCAGAAGAGTATGTGCCTTTTATACTAATCTACAATATAAATAATTTTATGTCACCGTTAGCCTGGAGCAGAGAGGAATCACTCATTTTCACAGTTACCTACCATTATCTAAATAGCAAGAAAATAAAATGAAAAATAAAACAAAAAAACATGAAGTAGAAAAGGGTCTCGATATGACGTCAGATCGTCTCTCACTATTTCGGCCCGGATACAAAATGCCGGGAAAGCGATAAATGTAATGCCAACTTTAACGAAATGAAGGTAAAAAAAAGCTGATTATTCCAATCTGAGATAAGTCACTAAAGCGGTGATTTCCTAAAAAAAAATTGATAATAAACACGGACTATTAAGAATCAAGAACTCGTGAAGAAAATCCACTTGGTGCCCTGAAATGTCATCGCGCGATGTGACCAATAAGTCACAAAGTATGTTATTACAAATTCTAGTAAAGGTTTCTTCCTTATTGTATCACGCAAGTCGGACAGTAAATGTACAGCTATGATTAATTGCGTGGAAAAATATTCTAATAGGTTCGTTGGCAATCCTGTTTACCTCCTGAATAATTCCTTGGTACCGCGATAAATACAGAAAGAGTATACTACAACATAATTCTTTCCTCGTCAAATTTGTGCTTGTTATGGTGGCGTTTAGATTCCCATTTTTACTCGAATCCTAGTGTACAGCTCTACGTCTCGGCAGCAAACGGCTTCGGCCACTTCGCGAGCCGACGCGTCGCGACTGCGACGGTGCGCGGATCAAGTCTCACTTTACAGGGGGTTTCCTGTTATAAACGGCCGAAGGTAGTGCGAGGCAACAGCGGAGAGCTCGCCCGCCCGCCCGCCCACCCGCCGGTCGCCGGCTGACCCGAACGAGCTCTCCTCAGCACTCGCTCATCAACCGGACTCCCCTAAAAATAAGGAAAGCAAAAAGCGAGTGGCTGAGGCGTTTCTGGTTTCTAACACGATCTCTTCTGCTACTCGTCGGTGACGGGGAACCGAATTATGCAGCGGCGCTGAGGAATCTAATTCCATACTGTATAGCGGAGATTTAAAGTATTATATCTGTCTGAAAGACTAGGCTTAAGTACCCCCAAAAATGTTTCAAATGATGGCATGAACCATTCCCTATCCAGTGGCGATGAATTTCCATACCCTCACAGTGCAAGATTTTGAATTATTTGACTTTAAATTACTATGACCTTATGAGATACTTTCACCGGCTTGTTTTTTTTTTATATTCCGGAAAAAAGTATCGGCTTCACATAGTAAATGGAAATAGGAATGCAATGACGTTAAGATTTTCACACCTTACGGGGCATTTACAAGAATAATTGACCAAAAGTTGTGGAAAATACGGTTCTAACGGAAATGGCTGTCGCATGACGTGACTAAAAACTATGCGACCATGCAAAAGAAAGAATCAATAGACAATCTATATTTATTATCATGTTTTAAAATCACAAATAATTGTCCTCATCCAACATTTTAAAAAACTGCAAATTATTAATTAATTAATTAATTACAACTTCTTTTATTCAATATTTCCAAGTTTCATGAATAGTTGGCAACTTGATTTCAGCCTTCATGGATGTAATCTATATTGGACATGTGGATAAACGAGCTCCGTCCACCCTCGCAAATTCAATCGTTTGAAATTATTAAGAAATAAATCTCTTACAAGTTATTAAATTTGAAGGTCACTCTCAAGAATTCTTACGAGTAATTATTTTCATGCGATATAATAACTTTTACATAACGAAACATGATATATTCACATATCCTACGAGATGCTTCATAAAACAGTTTTGCCTCAAATGAAAACCGTTAAATATAATCCTATGCATCACATAACTTCTTACATTTTTGAACCTTTGTGAGACATTTACCTCTTTTCTAAAGGAAACCCGAAGAACATTCTGATGATTTCAGTTATCGTCTATCCGCAGTTCGTGTAACTTCTCCTTTAGTTGCGTGTTTTTGAGTTCTTCACGTTAAAATTTCAAAGTGATTTCCGGGAAACTATTATTGTACCGTGGTTGGATACTTCTACCTGGTATTTAATGCATCCATTAAAGGAAACACACGGTAAGTGTTACATATCCCGAAATGGTTATGTAAAAACGAGTGAATTCAATTTTCTGAAGATATCTTGAAGTGTTGGCCAAAATTAAATTAAAGTACCTCACATTTCGACTGTGTCATCCAACAAGGGTGGTAATAACATTTTGATGTCTTCCCCTGAAATGGAAACCCTACATATTTTATATATTTTCGTTGCAAAAGTAATCGATGTATAAAATCGATTTAGAATGTAGTTTGAGATTGTTGTGGGATAATTCAAGAAAAAATTATTGCGTAGTTGAATGTTCTAAATGGAAATATTGTCCCGCTTCTAATGTCAGAATGTTTGTTGAAGAACGTTATCTTCGGTTTACATTTGCCTCAAAGTTCGCGTAAACAGATAAGAGCATACCATCGCAGTGCGTGTGTATTAAAACGGCTCTTGTAATCATTGTGTTATTTGTACGGTTTTATACAGGATAACATTTTCAGCAAGTGACAATATTTTTACCAGCTAAAATGCTAACCTCATTGAGCAAATACAATGGATATCCTATGATTGGGTGTGAGATCCAAATTCAGAGGAAGGAAAGGATTTCTTCTTTGCATATTCTGATATCGTAACCTTACAGTTCGTTATACTCAAACATTGGGATGTCACAACCAAAGGATTGGAGAAATCCTTTCCTTCTTTTGATTTTGGTCATCCCAACCTACGGATGTAACATCTCGGCAATTTTTTGGAATTGAAATTCCATTCATTTTTTAAATTTCTTTACATAAAAAGTTATCGTAAGATATTTACTTTTAAGAAAATGGAGTTAATTCTACTGATATGGGACAATAATTAATAACAGATGCCAGATGCAGAAAATATGTTCGTGGAGGGGCCGATCCCTATGAGGTTTTTTTTTTGTATTGCTGTATTTGTAAATGGGAAATGTAGCGTTCTATTGAAGCTTATCTACATGGAGCGATAGGAGTTAGGAGTTGGGTGGTAGGTCATTGTTAGTAGATGGACCGGTTAGCTGGGTTTACCAATAACTTGGCCCAGAGAGGTTAGTAGAAGTGGTTAATAGTTAGTTATTGATACTAGGAGGAGGATAGAGGGTTCGCTTTACAGTAGTCACAGATATATGAACCGGGATATTAATGTGAAAAGCTACAAATTCCCCATCGGGAATTGAACCCGGGATGACTTGGTGAGAAGCGACAACACTACCACCTGCACCACCGGTGGGGTTACTATGAGGCTTGAAGACACTCTTTGAAGTAATACCTCCGCTTTTAGAACTACTTCCAAACTTACTTATCCTTTTTCTGCTTTTGTCAGCATTGAGTTATTTCCGCTGACAAAATAATTGAGTTAATCGAAAAGTCACTTTCCGTTGTTGGTATACTTATTGACTCAAAGGTGTATTAAAGAAGAAAAGTTGTGTGGCATAATTAATGAAAGCAAGAAAAAAATTAAATAATTTTATTTATAAAGAGCTCTATTACTTAGACATGTATCTCTAAAAATTAATTCTGTTTTTTTATTGTTTCGAGCCATAAAACCTTACCTAACCAAATGTTGGGATGAAGGAATGAAAATAATCGGGTCGTTGGGGAGTTAAAATATACCGAATGGAATAGTGGGGAGTACCTGAACTTTATCTTGGTCGTATAAAGTTATTATGATTCACTTCTACATTGAGCTTAGGTAGTCATGTCTGTCTCGATCCTTCGATTGGTGGATTTTGTTTCACATTTGGAAAGTCCTTCTAAGTCGTTTGTCTCAAAGGATTATAAATTTGCTATAGTAAATTGTTTGTGGTGTATTATCTACTCTGGCAAATAAGTTAAAAAAAAATAATTTATGGTCGAAACCGGTTCAAATTACCCATGCCCACGTGGAGGACAGTAAACTAATTTACTCTGAGGTAGCAAGCAGGAGACCATCCCATCAACTGCGATCAAGCCTAAGGCAGAGGCGGATTAAAAAATGTCAACACACTCCTAAGATAAGAATAAAAATAATTCGCTACGTGTTATAATATCAACAAAATACCAAAAATTTTGTATTTAATAAATCACAAAAATATTATTTCACAAGTACGTATCATTGTCAAACGATTCGGAAAATATTGTTGTAATTATTAATTAGTTGTGAATTATTACAACAGACCGCAGCTCCTAGGTCTACAGAGCCTGTGTATAAAATCCGAAGGAAAACCGGAGAAAAACCCGGGCCAGGATGGGGATGTATATCACAAGTTTGATTCGTGTTCAAATATCCCAAGTATCAACACTTGAACATTACTCGAAAAACACAAAAGCTCCGCTGACGTTCGTGAAAGTAGACAAAGCCGAGCGTGTTTGGGGTGCAGTCTCCCTGGAGACGCGGATGCACGCACGTGCGAGGAGCCCTCACGTCGCCTTGCATTGAAATGCGCGCGCGTTACAATCATAGAGGAGCGGCCATGGCGCCCTGCCAGCGCGGGAGCAGCTAAGTTCTCTGCCGCCTCCGTACCTGCTGCCTACTGCGTGAGCAAGCCATGGTTGGCGTTCGCCTCCTCCCAGCTTCCTACGCCACTGATTTATTAATTGTGTTTTGGGTACTATATTATCCTAATATTAATGGTAGCTCCTAACGCATTGAGGATTTTCTCGTGGAAATACATCATTAATAAAATATTGACATTCTAATATTCTGAAAATCAGTGATAAAATAGTTTTAAAAAATACAAATTATTTTATTTGTATAATTAAATTTTTATAATTTTATTTCTTAAATATTATTTCTGTACATTAATAGTACGTTTTTATAATATTTGATTAAGTTTGCGTACGATTAGTTATTTTTATTCTTTACAATCCAAGAACAATTATTGAGAAGTTATTAAATAGCTTCTCAATAATATTGTTTCGTAAAGAAATGACATGCTATAGCAAATATTCATATCATAGTATTTTTTTTCGTCAAATAGTTTAGATATTAGTAATATATATCATGGGCCGAGATAAATTGTAGTAAAGTTCCTCTTCAAATATTTAGATGGGAACATACGCCTAAGAATCATTAATGGAATAAAAGGGTCCCAGAGATACTTAAAGGGGAGACGTTCCTCAATTGTTCTCAGCAGTGATAAATGTGCCCCGGTTTTAACGTATTATTTTTAAACCAGGATTTAGGATTTGACTGGAAGCAGGGTCCGTTCCGGTTTTTGTAAAAATATTAGACATTATAATAATTTTAAAATTGTGCCGAACTATAAGATTATCGACCATGTTATTGAAAGATTATTATTTATGAATAAGGCTAAGCCAATCCCACCCAGCTCGTTCTCTACTCCACTACTCCTCCCTCTCGCTCTCTAAACGCTTCTGTTTGCTCTCTCTGATCACGTGGTCTCACGCGATGTGCTTACATGATTTTCAAGGAACTGTTTCGGAATTCTAATTTTGGTACATTTACCTTTTCCCTACTAATATCGATCCCTTTTCCTTTGTGAGCGGCGCAAAAATAAGTTTGGGATATTCATGGAAAACATTTTCTGATATTCCTACATTTGCTAAGGATTAATTACTTACAGATTATCTTGAAATGAATGTGCGAGTAAGTTTTCCGCCATGCATTGTATTAGTTGATATTCGGTGGAAGGAACTGGCGTTTCTGTTTCTCGGGGCAGACGAATGAGAAATAGTCGTTATGGTTCTCCTCTTATACGTATGAAATTTCACGTACGCGTATTTTTCGACGACCGAAAAATCTCGGAACCAATCCGCTGGCTAAAGATGTCTACTTTATTTACAAAAATATTACTAAAGATATTTTTCAAGATTTCTATTCTTTGTCTTTTCAGTGGACATTAAAATCTTGTTAGTCAGGTATGCCTAATAAATGCTTGAATTGCATATCTATTAATGGAATAATGTTGTAATAAGTTACATGTGGTAGTTTATTTGTAATAAGCGTAGTCAGCCCGCCAGTATACAAAGATTTTTCAGTTCTTTCCTCAAATGAAAAAGTTTGGAGACCCCTAATCCAAGGTAAAATCATAAAGTGTGATGTATAAAGTTTTTTGTTACACTCTGTTAAGGAACTCTATGAAAATTATATGTTAAAATGTTATACGTCGTTATTTTGAATGGTTTTTTATTTATTATATATATGTAAATAGTTATTAATATCTTGCAGTTTGATTACATTTTGCTTTTCTGCTGTTGCAGGTGAGTTTCCAGCTTCTTAATTCTGAGACCTGTTCACGAGTAAGTCAAAAATATATTCAGTTGTTATAATTAACATTAAATTATATCAATAACAACCAAAGCTGTAACTACGGGAAAAAGAAATATTGAATAAATATCGAGAAGAAAATTGTGTGGAATTCATGGGGGCAAATGCTTCCCACGAAGCGTTCAAATGTTGGCAATAGTGCCTAAGACTTATATTCGATGCAGAATTTGAAGAATATTCTCAAATCGAAGATATTATAATTACTGGAATGATTCCAGTGAAGCAGTTGCCTACTTATTTGGCAAAACCAATCATATCCAGCTTTAAATGTTTTTTTGATAGTTCGTATTTGCTTATATTGGTCTCGTCTTTAAGGTCACTTCAGTTGACCGCTTGACTCATTCTATGGAAGATTCTCAATTATGCTTCGTAAAACGTTTTGTTTGTCGAAGGGAAGTGTGCAGATGAGTGCTTTTTCGAGACTTGCTGTTCAGAACATTGGTATAAAAACTGATGATTAAGCGATGACGGTTAACTATAATACATCAAATGAATATCAAAATACTATATCATAGTACCTAATCTTCTACTTTTGGAAGCATCTCTCAATTAACTGAAAAATGTATTGATGCGTAAGTTAGGAAACATGACACTAGATTTATAAATGAATTCGTGATAAAATTCTGAAATCCTCAAATCGTGACGTATAAGTATACATGTTTGGCAAAAACTTGGAAGTTCCGAGAAGAAAGCGACCTATCTCATGAGTAGCTGTTGCGAAGAAACGTATCTTATAACGTAGCAGAGTAACGATTCCAGTCGATGAGTAAACAAATATAGTCTGAGAGACGTCACAAAATTGCCTCTCATTAGATTAGACACAATTTTGGCACACGTTATCAGTAAGCCTAAACTAAGAGTGTTTGATTGGTCTGCGAGTCTAGTAGTTCTGGATGCAAGCGCAGTGACGCAATAAATATAGCAAATGAGAGAGAAAAAAGTCATCTCATGACACGCCAAGCAAGTGCAGTTGAAAGTTTGTTTATAATAATTGTCGGCAATAGTGGTCTGCGCCTCCTGCGGTGCTTGGGGAGGAGGGAGTGAGGTTGGAACGAATCAGAAAAAATTTAAAGTCAACATTTTAACCTTATTTTTCCGTACTATTGAACCCATGAGACTTAAAACTTTAAAACGCCTTTTTACACATTGTATTGAGCATGGAGAATATTTAACTAAACACGAAATGTCAAAGGGAATAAGTTCAAAAACAATGTAATTCGTACATTTTAAAAAGTCTTTGAAATTTGTACGTATTTGTAAGCAAAATTGTGATAGAAGTGGTATCACCTGGATGGGACCCATTTCCCATCGAATGTAGTTATTTTTAGTGTTCTCGAGGTGGTAAAAGTTACTTTTACTGAAATTAACCTATTTTACTTTCACGTTACAAATTATTTCTCTTGTTTTAATTTTTGCTATCATAATTCAGTTACCTTTTCACGGAGTCGTGTGTGCGGGGGGATAGGATCATGTAAACACAAACACTATCCATCGCAGGAGGGAAACTAGCTCACAAGACTGGACTCCTGTGTCGTAAGAGTCGTATTGTCTATCGCGCAGCATACTATTTCCTCCTCCCTCCTTCCCTCCTTCCCTCCTTCCCTCCTTCCCTCCTTCCCTCTCTCCCACCCTGCCACCTGGCCGTGTTCCGCGCGCCTGTCGGAGCGAGTGGGCGTCTCCCCAGTGGCGCGCGAACCAAGCGAACGCCTTCCAAGACGCTCCGACGGAGCAGCTATCGGAGTCCGCGCGAGCGACGGAGCGGCAACGTCGCATTTGCGCCGCTCTGCTGCACCGCCCTCGCCTCCGCCGCCGCCGCGGACGAAGTCTCACATTGAGGCCGCGGGCGGGCAGACGAGACCTCCACCGCCTCAGCTGTGGCTTCTTGATCCTCTTCGTCTTCGCTTATTGTCACACGTACTGACGCATGTAATGCTGGGATAATGGAACAAAACTCGATCATCTCATTGTACTTTTCAGGATTTAAGTTCTCATTAATGATTCCGAGGTGCTGAACAACGTGTTTCGTTTTATTTTAACTACGTCAATATCATCAATTATAATTTATTTTGAGGTTTCAAATTAATCTAAAATTTCTAGCATGATAGCAGTTATTATTATTATGTTTTTCTATATTTTATGATTTAAAAAAACGGAGTTGGCATATCGGTAGTAATGCTAAAACATTGCAGGAAAATATTCTTTGTCTATATCCATGGTGGTTGTCAATCCTTCGAAAAAGTAATTTAACTTGTTCCGTGTACATTTTCTACTTCAGAACTAACGTTTCGGAATGTATGAAACGAAAATTGGGAGTCTACTGTAAGGCTACTTTTAGCTTATGTAATCACAAATTAATTGTTAGAAATTATACTTGTATCCAGAATATAAGACGAAATAATTCTTTCTTTTCACATTAATAATATTATTGTTCTCGAAATTGTCATTTATTTTTTTAACGACTGCTTGAACTGCGAAGTACATGAATTCTTCCTATTGAAAACAAAAGCGAGGACTATTTTTTGAGTGAAGGAAAACTAATCTATGGATGAATGAAAACGTATCTGTTGACATACCGTCTCCGTTTATTTATCCGGAGACGTGTCAACATAAACTTATCATTAGAATACATCATTAGTTAACGTCAAAAAACAAAACAAAAGCACGTCTTAACAGATTAATCTGTGGATTTTGGAATCTCGGGTTTTCTTGTATCGGGTCAAATGCCTATAGAATGAACTTCAACTTCGTAAGTAAATAGAGGATCCATTAACCTTAACATAGAAGCGGAAATAGAATCAAATTATTAAAAGTTCTGAAATACACAAAATTACGCTTATTTATTTAGCTTTCAACTTAAAACCCTACTTCACTGGTCATTTAAATGAAATAATTGTAAAAATCATGGATGTTAGAATACATTGCATATTGTGGAAAAAATGTATATTGTCAATTTCGAACTGATTTATAAATCACGAATGTTTTGGAAATTTTGCGTTGTATTTTGGTATCGTACAGTATTCCAAAACACTACTTGTAAATCAGAGATTTCAGAAACGCATTTTTCGCGATGGAAAGTTTTCACGATTACCAAACTTGCGATAAACTAAAGATATGAGAATGTAAAAATCAACAATATTTTGCTTTAATAGGCCAATTAAATACGTTAATTGTTGGTATCCTATTTCACTTTCATGTGTATCTTCTGGATCATTCTTTATGAAGTTCAAAACAGAGATACTTTTTCTCGCCGACTGTAGGTATTACTTGTGGGAACCCGTGTGTGTAAACTTTTCCGAGAAACGGACGAGTGTTCATCGCCTTTTTCCGTACAAAAGGAGTGAGGCAGAATCTGTGAAAATGAACTGTGGTTAACATCTTTTTCTGGTCTTTTAATGAAACTAACAACCTCTGAGCATAACGTGGCGATGAGGAGTTCCGATCCTGTTTTTAGAAAGTAATCGTAAAATATCTTGTTGTATTTGGTACGCACAAACGTCTGAATACGGATGATCCATTAAATGGAAACAGCTCAGGTTATTTTGAAGAATATTTTTTGAACATTCGTGGTATTTCTGAAATTACCGTTTTCCTTCGATGATAGTTCATAAAAGTTGGCAACGATGTTCTCCTATGTCAAACAAAAAGTATACCTCCCTCGTTTACAAACACATTAAATATTAAATACTGTTTTAAGAATTACTTTATTCATTTTTGTAAAGTGTCGAATCATTCAAGGTAGTAAATACTTCGAATATTGTTAGCAAATTACGAAGAATGTTGTAACTTCTAGTTCAAACGAGGTGCTGTAAAAATGTTAATGAAACTGTTCTTCGAAACCATAAAAAAAAGGAAACGCATGCATCTGACAAGCTTTCCAATAATTTAGGCAAGTCGTTCACAAATACTATAAATGTTCACATGTTATAGAATTTTCATAAGGTCAATCATATTTTCTTCTCGATATAGTTCATCTTGTCATGATTTTGATAGCGAAAGTGGGTCGTAATAAATTCTTCGTCTTTAGTTTTACTGCTCTTTTAGTGCAGACTTGGCTTCTTTGATTACTAATGTCCATTCCTATCTTTCCATTACCTTCTTACGTTCAATCTTTTTCAGTCCCATCTAGTCCTGGGTTGTCCTCTCTTTATGTTGCGATATTTGCCTTCTGAGTTACCAAGCAAAATACTTTTTTCACCATCTCATCATCGTCCCTCCCTTTTTCGAGTCCTCTAATTTGCATGCAATGCCTTCTCTGTCTTGGGGTCGTTGATGGGAATTGATGGGTGGTCCCTTGCTCGCTTCCGAAGAGTGAAATAGTTAATTGTCCTCTACGTGGTCATACGCAGTTTTGACAATAAATTTATTTATATAATAATCGGTCTAACTCCCTGTCCTCTCTTGACGTTGCGGTATTAGTATTCGCTGTTATATTTGACGTATTCTAAAATACCACAAACATGTCATCCACTTGTGGACTGAATAAGCAAATAAGAATGGACTGGATATATTTGATGTAATTTAAGAAATCTTTGTACTGCTTCGTTATTTCAGTCCATAGAAATGTTCCAGTCCATATAAAAGAAATTATGGAATAAAAAGAGTCAAAATATCGGTTAAAGAACCGGAATGTCAACAAATCTCGTGCGCTGTACAGAGCGAAATACGGCTAACCAAGTGTGGACGGTTCACGCAAATATTTGCCTTCTTTGAGTCCTTTGATGTGCGACAAAAACAGACAAGAGGACAGATTCGGTTGTTCGCGTATTTGCTACAATAGAGCAAATACAGCGAATACAGATGCAACTATGGCAAATACACGAATACGCAACGCCAAGTGAAGTGGTATAATATAGTACTGGAGCATTTTGGCCCAGTGGAGCAGTCCTTGGTCCCACAGTGGTGACGGGGGCCGCGCGGCAGGTCGTAGGGTCGCCGTGGTGGAATGCGACCCCCTCGATGCGACGCGACGCCCGGCTGTCCGCTCCGCCGCTCGCCCGACCGTCTTCTCTTGCGCGCGCATGCCGCTTCGCGCCTCGCCGCCACCGCCACCTCGGCGCCGCGTCGTTCATCCGAATGCATCTGCGACCGCGGGCCGTGACGACCACGTCGTGGGCGCACGACGGACGGACGTAGGGAAACGGTTGTATCACGCGTTCCACCTCACCTCTCTCCCCTTCTACGGGACGGACACTTGGGAACGATGTTTGCGGGAGGTTGTTGTACCGAGTAATGTTAGTCAAATCATTCAAAACTTAATTATCTTCTTTGTTCACGTGTTAGTTTTGTAACGCCAATCCAAGCTGTAACAAAAGAAAAACGTTATTTGAGGAGGAATATAAACTGTGAACTCGCTTGACTGTTCGTAAGCAGCATGACCTGGCAATTAGCGTGTATGCTCATGACGTAATTGGCAATGGCGGACAGAACGAAATTCGTGACCAAAAATAAAAATCTCTCTTGGAATGTCCCGCGACCTCTGAAAATGTTTAAAAATATAAAACATTTTTACCACTGTTACAAAAAGATGCCGATTGAAAATATTTGGAAAATATTTTTATATTATGAGACTGAAAATTCATTCAAATATTTCGTAGTTTATATATTGCTTAAATGACTGGTTAGATGTGTTTTATAAGCTAAATTCAATAGTAGATAACAATAAGACGTTTCTTTGTCCGTAGAACCACTTTAGTAAGAAGGATTTTCCGTGCTTGTTGCCTTTTGAAGCTCTGCACTTCTGCTTGTTTGGCTAATACGAGGTACCTGGGAAAGAAAATGTTGTTCATTCGCTACATTGAGTTTTCCTAAAAATAACCGCTACTGTTGAGGTGCTATCGTTATCATAACGTATAGACCTAATGAGATTGCTCTGTCATCTTCGAGTTCGTATTGTAGTGTATATTTTGGCACCATAGCCTTCATTATTGAAAGTTCTCCATGCTGTCAAAAATCGACTGTAGCTTTAAAATTATCAAAACAACTCTGATAGCCCATTAATTTTTGAAAAAATGTTTCTAAACTTAATTAAATATGTTCAAAATGCAGGAATTTGGTAAATGTTTTTCGTTAAATTGATGTCAAATTTAGTGTGTGACAAATGTTCTCAGCCGCTGACGTACCACAGAAAAGTGAAGTCTGAGAGAGAGAGAGAGAGAGAGAGTGTGTGTGAGAGATTAGTTTGTTAGAGGGAAAACCACGAATGTGAATCCATAGTCTCGTCATGAAGTAATTTCTATGCGGAACTCGTCATGTTGTTCCTCGTAGGCAATATCAAGTAAATCGTATCATGCGATGTACGCGAAGATATCGTACGAATAGCATTGTAATGATGGGAGTTACTGCGTGGAAGTTGTATCCAGATACATAGCAACAGAATCCCATCTATGTTATCCTTCATATCGTATTATATCTCGTGGGTAATATCATGGTTGCCTTTAACACGTTTGTCTGGAACATTTTTTTCATTCATTTTTATCCGTGTCACTTTGACCTGTAGAACTTTCTATTCGGTGAAAGGTGTGGGTCAATTTATTAAGAAATATGTTGTGTTTGATTCTCGAGAGGGCATAAGAATGAAAGAAAATGATTATTAGATTAAAATTCGTTACTTGAATGGCTATTTACAACTATTTTCTACACACATCTTTGCTAGACTTTTGTTGTTCGTTGATGTTGGTTATTCCTGTTTTGACGCCTTCGTAGACGTTTGTAAACCATGCGATACCCGTTTCAACGATATGATCGATAATACGCCATTATCAGTTAATATTTATTAGAATTCTTCATTAAATCACAAGAAAGTATTGTAAAGCAACCCGCATTGCATTCCTGTACAGTAATACGAATCCCATATTCTTCCTAAATTCTTTTCGACCGAATGACATCCAATAGCAGCTCTTTTGGATTACTTCTCTATAATACAATCAGGATATTGCACCGAATTACCAGTTAACGCGATAGGATTTGTCGAGATACTAGAGCATTGGGCAGAATTGACATATTAAAGAAAACAGGATGACAGAAAGTACTTTTGAAGAATTCATGTGTTGCGTGACTTGATTTTTAACGAAATGATTATTGTGCCCACTATAGAATAATGCCTTTTGAGAAGTGTCTGTTTAGGAACTTAAACTGTAATTTTATATTATACTGACGCACTCGAATTTGATCATTTTACTTCAAGTACTTAGAGAATGCGTAGACAAAGTAAATCTTTTCGTGATGCAAGCAGAAGCATGTGTCTTGAAAAGAGTCTTCTTTAAACACAGCAAAACTCAATCTTATCTAAGGAAATTCAAATTCATTTAATTACGGAAAAAATTCTCTGTCTCTTTCTGATACGCGAGACGTATGGCTAGGTGGAAGAATTTCATCACAAAATAAAGCATTGTTATTACTGGAACAATACCGGTATTTTTAGTTTTTTTACTAGCTCCTTTTCCTCTCCCTTCTTCTCCTCTTCCTTTTCCTTCTCCTCCTTCTCCTCCTCCTTATTCTTCTTCTCCTCGTCCTATTCCTCCTGAAGTACAATATGAGAAGCTGGCATAAATGTCAGTAATGAAGAAATGGCGTATGTTTGATACCCCCAAAATTTCTGTTCCTCCTTATCGAATTATGATCTATGTTTCTTGGACGCGTATTTTTTGACATTCATGGATATTAAGTTGATAGAGTTCGTATAAATGTTCGATCATTTTCTTCTCAATCGGAGTCGGGTAAAGGGAGTTCAATAACCTTTTGGTGTTCAACTGTTGGGACATACAAACTTTTTGACTTTCTTCGTGGCGTTTTAGATCAGATATGCTTCAATATTTATTTCGAATATCAAAATTCTCGATTACTGCGGAGATTTTGAACGAATTAGGGATATTCGCTGGACAGAATCGTAAAGTAATGTACAAGTTTTATGGCTTTCTAATGTTCTTGTTGAAGTTGGTGAAATGTTCGAGCTCGGAGTTCACTTGAAATGTTTAGATAATGCGTTAATTTGATATTTGCGTCACGTATACGACAGTTAATCTTCTTACATACCGAGCGCTGGACATCATATATCTGTATAAAACGTCTACTTGAGAGAAACTATTGACTAGCAGTTGTTCATTTAATAAGAAAATTCAAAATGAATTTAATGTTGGAATTTTTGCATGGAATATTCAGGAGACTTTTAGATCTTTCATTAAATATGTACGTTTACCCCTAAGAAATTCTTCAGGCGTAAGTTGTTCTATTTGGTTTTGTTAGAAATATTATTTTTTCGATGTATTTTTTAAAAATTTTGTTGAATTTTCTTTTTCACGAATCAAGACAATATTTTTGTGTAAGCATTGAACATTCGGAATTGATGAAGTATATTTTAGTCAGCAGTGAGGAGTAACAGTTGTCGTTAATGTTGGAAAAACACTTAGTCGTGTTCGTTAATGTGGATTGAAATTTTTAAGGTCTCATTTCCTTTCTTGGTAAATTTACTAATATTTCGCATTTATTTCAATATTTATCAAACACGCGAATATCTGAATCTTAATAGGAAAAATCATATGAATCTTACTTACATTTATTGGTAATAAAATTCGCATTACTTTAAGCACATTGATGACTTTTTGACTGTCAATATTTAATAAAAGATATGGAAATAGTTCAAGGTGGACAATACTTTTAATAAAACATAAAAAGACTCTGAATGTTTTCTTCAATATTGTGTTTTAATAAAATTTGAGATTTGTTGTTTTTTCTTTTCAATTTAAGATGACTAAATCAACTGTTGCACTTTGACTCAAAATTCGAATTCTGTGAAAATTATGATTAAGAATCACAAAATCTGAAAGTAAAATCAGATAATCCTCGTGGTCATGCGTAGTTTGAACTGCTGTTTTGGTCATAAATTGGAAATTGAAATTTATCCCTAGATCGATTTCAATAATACAGAGTTTAAAAGGGTTTTTCAATCAATCCAGAATCAAGTGACTTTGATTTCACTTCAAAAGATCGCAATTGCATAAATGTGGTTTGCTTCACGTATTGTGTATCTGCTTATGAACCCTACGATGTACGCAACCCGTTTTACAGTAATAGGCATATTACAGCTTGACCTTTGCAAAAATTGATATTGGTTAATTCTTGCGATTAATTAATAAATTAGTGAAATAGATATTGAATAGTACTTAGATACATGTGTGTATGTATGAATTTTCAAAAAAACAACAACAAACTTTTCGAAGTATCTAAAAATAGATTATGAATTTGATCGTTAAGAAAGATTTTATGCCTTTAGATTAGCGTCGGGAAACTCTGGCGATATCTTTGGATTAACACGGTCAAAGTAAAACGCCCTACTTGCTTTTAGATAAAGCAAACTCAATGTTTCGACACTCAAATACAAGAGGTTTATATTTTTTGAGAGGGATGTCGATTGAGATAGGGTTAGCGAAGAATTCTTATGAATATTATCTCATTTTTCTTATGCAAAGAATAACTTGTAAAGTTACCACGCGGGAATGTTTGTTGATCATATCTGTGGGTGCTCATATTTGCTAGTATATTCGCTTTACTTGATTCAAGATAATGACATCGAAACCCTTTTCTCAGAAATTGCATCCGTTAAAGCAGGTGTTGTCATCGGGTTTGAATTCTAACTCCTCGCGTCACGTTGTAAAACACGTGTCATTTCATTTTCAAAGTAGCCTCTATTGTAATACAAACTTTAACCAGTAAAGTAAAATTGGTTCCACATATTTTTAAAACGATAGAATTATTGTTTTATTCTTGAAAGTAATTGTTAGTGCTATGTATTTTGAAGTGATTGCCAACTGAAGAGAAAAAACCCCATCTCCTTAGAAGCAAACGACAGAGAAAGCTACGTTAAAGGACGAATTCAAATACTATTGATATTTAAAAATATTTTGTATTTTCTTTACAGTTAGCTTAAGGATGGAAAATGACATTAGCATTCATTGAATCAAGAGAATTACCTTCTTTGAGAAGTATCATCTGCTATGAATATGTACTCAATGGCGGATCTATGGGGAGGGGAGCTAAGGGGGCTGTAGCCCTCCCCACGTTGGACCTGAACTCGTTCCAGATAAAATTAAAGTTGATAAATGGTATAAAGAGTTACCAGATTAATAATTGTTATTAGCTATAATTGTTATTAATAAAACCAGGTAAATAAAATTAATAATACCATATTAATAAAACTAATAATACCATATTAATAAAGCTGATAATACCATATTACTAAAGCTTATAGTACCAGAACTAATAGTGCTAATAGTACCAGCCTTCTCAAACTTCCTCTTAGAGGTCAACCCTTGATGCAGACATGTTTGCATAACTCTTACGCATTGAGGCGATATCAAGAATATTTCTCATTCATCCTTTTCATTGAAACATATATGTACCCTCGGGTGGGGTTCTTCTCGGGCGGGGGGGGTGCTAAGGCGGCTAAAGCCCCCCTCTCAAGTATCTATTTAAGAATTATTAAAACGAAAATGAAAAAAAAAAGTACCAAATCGAAACTACATAGAGGATAATTTTTAATGATCAAAATTGATTTATAGACATATATGAAGGTTATGTAAATTCTCCGACTTCGAGTAAACTATTAACTTCAGAAATTTTTGACGAACCCAGGTTCTTTCCACACGTACGGAAAGGGGAAGGCTCAGCAAAGAGATCGTGTTCGTAGAAATACAGTAGTGGCAATCATACTCCTGAATTCACCAAATGCGGAGTGTTCTTTTCGTGCAGTAAAGATTAACAATAGAATAAACTATGAAAGGGCTATTAACCGATTTTTTTAAATTAAACAATTAATAGTGTTGATGTTGATGGTGAAGGGGTGAAGAGAAAAACAATCACGCTTGGAACCAGGAAGTCTGATTACTGATGAAGACGCGCCGAGAGAAAAATGTGATCTAACAAATACCGGACAATTGGTGAGTTCCAATATAGTTTAATCAACCTCCATGTCTGTTGCCTAGTGTTGTACTAGAGTCTCTAGTCTAGAGACTAATGGTGATTATTGTTTAGTAATTTTCCAGTTTTTATCAAAAAACTTTTACAAAAGTACCGTACAAAAAGATTTAATTAGATGAATTAATTGAAGTATTGATGAATATGATGGATTTGTTTTCTATTCTGATCCAGATTTGAAACTCACTTCCGATTCCTGAATGCTCAATTATTTCAGAATAATGGTCATTTCAAATGTGGCGAGTGAATAAACGTTTGGTCACCGATTGATTACGAATTCGTAGAAAGAAGCCATAACGGACAAACGGATGAAAATTATAAATTGTCTAGCGTTGCTACATAACAACAATTAATGTGTAATATTCATTCGAGGAAATAAGGTTTTTAAGCATGTATTTGGCTCCTTTGTGACGACTGATAGTCACATATAGTCTACAATCGGTCACATAGTCTACAGTCCGATTAGAAAGATGTGATTAACTGAAAAATCGATCATGGAATCTTGTTTTATTTATAATTTTTTCTATAATTTGCTATTTTTCTAGAAAGAGCGCATTGTTACCTAGAACCATCCATCCATAATATATAAATGCGTAACGCGGAAGTGTGTCTGTCTGTTTGCAACTTGATCACGACTAAGTCACTGAACGGATCGAGATGAAATTTGCCAAGTAGATAGTTTCGATGTGCAGTATGAACTTAGGTTAACTTTTATTTTTTAAATGTGTGGTAAGAAAGATAGAAATGACGATAAATGTCGATAAAATCGAAAAGAAGAGAGTTATAACTACTTCCGCTGCCTGGTTAGAGATAGGTGACAACTATGAATGGCCTCAAAGTGTTCTACAAAAAAGTCCGCGACAGCATATGTCTGTCTACAAAAAATAACCTAAATTATCGACAAAACATTATGAAAAGTAGAATTGTTAAAATACTCCGATTTAAGAGAGTATTTTCAGAAGGAAAAAATCATCAAATGTAATGGATAATTTGTTTTGTGCATTTAACGAAGATTTAAAAACTTATGTAAATCGTAAAATTTCGAGAGAGAGTTTAGATTTTACAAGAGTTTTAATGAAATGGTGAAACCGCGTCGTGCCTCTGAAGCGAACATTCGACCAGCGCGGCTCCCGCGAGAGGGTGTAGTGTAAACAGTCAAGTTTTGTATTAAATTTGTATTATTATAAATTTAAAAAATTAGGATACTGTATATGATTCGAAAAACCATTAAGTAAAAGTATTTTGATCTTACAATATAGATGTTATTTTTTCCTGAGTAAAAGAAGATGTGTCTAAGAAAACTCATGGGAAAAAATGCCGGGTAATCAGCTAGTTCCTGTATACATTTATATTGTCTAAATCTTTGATGTTCTACATCCCTACATTGACTGGTCTTTTCGATAGCGAGATTTTATAGGACTTTAGGTTTTTAACCCATTGTTTTCATTTACGTCCTATCTAACCTATGTTCACATTCCCCCCCCCCCCCATAAATAAATCCTGGGTGCGCCCCTGTTCTCGGGTAGGACTCTTATATTTAATTCATAGGGCCGATTTTCTATCAGAAGAGGTTTTTCCTAATACAATAGAACCTCGATTAACCGTGGTACTCACTCTTCCAGCGAAAAAAAAAAAGAAAAGAATTTCAACTACAATTTCTACTATTGACTAAATTAGTTAATTGTCCTTCATGTCGTCATTCGCAGTTTGTATTGTTTTTTTTGACAATAAATGTATTATCATATATAAATCCAACTACTTCCTACTATTACCGCAGTTGTACGTAGGTTCCTCGAAACTTAGATACAGGTACCAATAAAATTTTGACTTCCAGGACTTAATGAATTTCAGAAACAATGGAAATGAAGTAAGAAAAATCGTTTCAAACTGCAAGAAACGAAAACTGATTACTTTATATTTCAACCTCTGATAACGTGACATTCTACACACATATGTATGCATATTTTTGTACATAATTCTTTAAATGAAGTGTCTCGATTAACCGTTGTTTTCATTTATCCGTGCGACCCCTCCCTCCTATTACCCCGGATAATCGAGGTTCTAATGCATATTTATGTTTCTTTGCTGCTCTATTACTAGACGGTTTACCATATAAGTTAAATATATGTACTTAATTCAGTTATTAGCAGTTCTTGTCGCGTTAGCATGAACTCGCGCGAAAAATCCGAATAAAATTCGTGATAAAATATATACGAAAATACGTAATTACACTACAATCGTGTCAGAAGCATCTAGCACATTAAAACAATAATAATAATAATAATAAGAAAGGAACAACACACATGTATAGGGAATGTTCATACATGTTTAGACCACGTCACGGGCATTTTCAGTCGCTTCCATTAAGTCCTGCACATTGCACACGGCTCTCAAGAAGGTGGGTAGTGCTTCGCTTCTCGCCACATTCACACGCGGAAATTTCGCAAGGGAAGCCCCATTTCTTCCTTCCACTCTCGACCTGGGTGACTCCCGTTCGAATTCTGTTAATGGATTTCCAGGGCGGCCAGTCCTCTTCATGTGCGGGTGGAAGGTCCTCAGATGGCAATATCCTGTCTCCAAGATGGTCATTACGTGAGCGCCAAATTTTTAGCCTGGTCTGATGAAATGACTCGGTTAGGTCATCTATCATGTGGAGGAAACTACTACTAGATTTCAGGCGGTGTGGAGCTGGTACGTAATTAAAGAGTTCCTAATCTGCTCTCTTCCTGAATTGTCTCTAAGCATATATTTTACTATTTAAAAATAACACGATTTAACAGATGTTTGAACGGAAACATTAGATGCAATCTGTTGGCCATTCCAAATTTCATGTTTCGTTCAGAGACCGATATGTCATCAAATCAAATCAAAAATAAATTCAAGCTTGAATTATTAACTCGATGTTTTAATTTAAAACCCTTACTTCAATATTCACAGACCATTTTTCAGGCACTTAAGAGTTAGTGCTTTAAATTTTGTTATTAAGAAATTGAATTTTTTAGTCATATAATCTTTTCTAGGAACTTGAAGTAGCACGCTTCAATTAAAATTGCAAAAAAGGTAATTTTTAAAATTTTATTTTCATGTTAGCGCAATTTTGAACATTTCTTGTTTAAATGAATTTTTGGCCACTTGGCCAAAGCCAGTGTCTCAGGAGTTAACGATGCATTCAAATTTTGGGTTCAATAAAGAGGAAAAGTCCCAGTCGTATACAGCTCTTGTACTTAATTTTTCAAAAACTGTAGTTTCACCACAATCTTTCAGCAGTAATTTTGTTCTTGTCCTTGCAATATGAAATGTTTCTATATCTTAAAAATGCGAATAAAATTTCTGCATCGTGAATTATAATAATGTTTTGCATCTATCACTTTCCCCTGTCGCACAAAATTTTTATCTCGAAAGTAGGGTGTTACTGTACCGAACCGCATATTACTTAACACTTACATGGCCTAAACTTTCAATTTGCTTTAGAATTTTATTTTATTTTCTCTGAGGTTGGGATGTGTTTTTGGAACGTACTATGCCCAAGACTATATTCTATTGTTATGCCCCTCTAAAATATTAGTCTATTGTTATGCCCCTCTAAAATATTCAAAGTTATGGAAAAAACGATAGGACCTCCCACCGCAGAACACTTGCTCTAAGCATAAAACAATGTAATGGAAAACCGCTGTGTTCACTTGTTAGTTGCGTCCAGGAACTCCTTACCACACATGTTCCTACACATTCTTGCCAACAACGATTGCATTTGCGCAGTCAAGTCTCTCCTTCGCGCTGAGGACAAATGTATTTGAAATACAGGCGTGACCACACACTGTAGCCTTGTACGCGAGATGCTCTTCAAGACACACTTATTTAATTTTTTTTTCTGTTTCCGAGGCTGCGTCTTTCTTGAGCTTACCAATTGGGTGTTGGTCAATTTTCATACAACTTAAATTTCAAGACTGCCTTTTACCTAAAGATGAAACTAAATGGTGGATATTGTACGCGAAGTATTTATTACTTAACGAACGCTTTTTGGTATTAATCTTCGTTGCAAATTCAGTTTCAAATTCCTCCATTCATTATCACTAGAAACAGAGTTTATTTCTGAAGTTTCCCCAAGAGGAAGTATAAATAATTACTACTTTTACTACTCCATCAAAGTTATTAAGCGAATGTTTTCTTATGATTTAAGACATTCAGTATGTATAATTATGTCTTCCCTATCTTGTGTCAATTTTTTTTTCTGTCTTAAAAATCAGTTTTCGACAGCAAGAAATTCGAAGTAAAATCGTGATATTTCATTGCATCTTTGCTTATGTTGTTCTGACTCGTGTTGAACAGAAACTCCTCTTGTAAATAAATGCTGGACGATGGCGACGAGTGTTTGACCTCGGTTGCTCGGCATGTGATTCGGTTGCCTCTTCTCTCACCGCCCTACCTCATTCCCTCCACCCCTCTCGGATGGCGCGTGCGAAGAATGAGCTGGCCTGCTCCATTAGGATGTGCGGGTGTGTCACTGAACTGCATAACATTTCCGTGTAGCCACTTCGCCCGACCGCCCCACCGCCCTCGTCGTCACTGTCCGGGTCGTTGCCGTCCAATTGCTCCGATCTGGTCAGAGAGGAACCGGCTGGCTAATCAGAGCAAGTGAGCTTCGCAGGAAGTGGGTACTTGTCACCGCGGGCGCCGCCGCCGTCGCTGCAGTGCTGCAGCTCCTTCTCTCTCCCCTCTCACCCCTACTCCCACCCCCACGCCCCCGCTCCAACCAGCAAAGCCTCCTGTGCCGGAGCTCGTGCGCGCGCGCCAGCGCCCGACCTGCCTTGATTTCTCGCTGCGTTTGTAGGGTAGCGTTTCCGTCGTGTATTCGTAGCCGGTTGCCTTCCGCCACAACCCGCTCCTTGCAGGATGGAAATCGAGGTTTAGCGCGATCCAGTGATCGGCTTCCGTAACTTCAAGAGATACCCAATTTCAGCTTTTCTCTTTAACTTCCCAGTTCTTGCATGCACTTGTGATGATGGATAGAAAAAAAGGGCTTTATTTTCAATCTCCTACTTCTCCTAGTATCACCAACTGTTACTATGACTAACTTCTTCTACTAACACCTCTTGTGGTCCAAGTTGAAAACACAGCTAAGCGGCCCATTTACTAACAATAACCCTACCACCCTCCTCCTATCGCCCCATTTAGAAAAGCTTCAGTAGCACGGTATATTTCCCATATACAAATACTACAAATAGAAGAGATACCCTGATACATGGGTGGCCCTAGAATTAGTTTTCGGGGTGGGGGAATACTAGGAGGTCATTGAGGTAATAAAATTTTCCACCCTTCCAGGGTTGAGGGGTATCTGATGGAGATACCCCGGAAAATTTTGTAAATTTTGAATTATAAATATGCTACGCATTATGTGGCCTAAACACGCATCGTACTTAACAAAAATGAGACAAATGAATTAGGTAATTTTTCGAAAAGCATAGCAATAATTGCAGTAGCTTGCAAGAAAATATTTGTTGCTCTCATAATGAAATCATAGGAGTGATTATCAATGTTGTAAATCGTAGTAATGAGCTCCGTTTTCGAAATCAAAATGAAAATTATCGGCTTCATCCTGCTGTAGTCGGTATGAACCACGCCTACACATCGATGCGGCCACGGCGAATGGCACTGTATACCGGTCGTCTACGCGTGCATCTTGTTGTTCCAAAGTTATACCCAGTCGGTTAAATTAATAAAAATGAAATGAGTACTTTAAAACTCTAAACAATATTAAATAAGAATCTGGAAAATATAATTGTTTTACCAGAGACTGATATCCTAATTTTTAGAAATTCTCATTAGGGGAGGTGGTTCATCCTTTAAAAACTTCCTGACCGCGATACGCTTGCATTCACAGAAGTGTCATCATTATAATAAATAATAATTATTATTATAGAAGACAATGGACAAGAATCCTCAAGGAACAGGATTTTAGAGAGTTCTAGAAAATAAATAAATATAACAATAATAATGATTATGATTTACTGCAAATGGCCTTTTGGTTCAGTGGCAGATTTCAGATAAACCCAAGAAGGGTGATCGTAACAAACATAACCATTATAAACGAACGAATACGTGCAAAACTAAAGTCGAGAATATTTTAATACTGAATAAGAGGATACCTGGAATGAAACATTCAGAAGATATAAAACAATAACATTGAATTTTAAAAGGCTAGGAATGTACTAAGAATGTTTTAATGAAGTGAGTTACTAAAAAGATCTTAAACATCTTACACTACTATTGCACTATACTCATTTTATTTTTCAGAACTTGTTGAACATTCAAGAATATAAATAGAACTCGATAATGATATATCCTCCGCAACCGATGCAGGCATTAAATTCCAATTCTAATACTCGTTCTATAGAATTCAAACACGTCGTAGCTTCATCTGATATCAAGCGATTTGTCTGGTTCTCATAACAAGGGAATGAATATAATATTTATTAATTGAAATAAGTTACAGTAGTTTGTCCGTTAACAAACGGTAAATTTTTTTTAATGGGACGGCTATTAATTAAGTAAAAAATGAGAATAGATACGTTTTGGGTGTTTATTCTGGGCGTTGGCTTCACCCACTCTCCTGAAGTGGTATCAACCAAACCATAGCATTCCTGTGCCTCCGAACACATTCCGAAAAAATTGATCTACCTGCTCCCTTCAGCAGCTGACGAGGGCTCCGCTTGTAGACTCCCCACCTGACAAGGAGGTCGTCATGGAAGAATGCGGAGACAGGGAACAATTCTTGTCCATGATGCATACACGTAGTACGTACTAGGAGAGTGTAGGTTCTTTAAAATGGGTTTACGCAGGGTCGGTCCTTGCCATTTTGTCACCCTAAACATGCTCTGAACATATCTTCGAAATCCATGTTATTAATATTTTTTTACATGTTCATCAGATTAGTAAATAAGCGTATATCGTTTAAGTAACACCAGAAAAAAAATGATATCGATGTATTGACGCAATTTATATTGATATTAATTCTTTTATTTAAAATACGTTGATCTTGAAATACAGTAATTGCTTCTTTTTTAATAAATTTAGTTTCTGACTTCAATCTCATGTCAAAATGAAACTTACCTCAAATGAATTCCCGAACCCTAATAAAATACGACTGTGAAAGTTAATTTACGATTTTTCAATAGAAGTCCCCGGAGAAAGTTTGCTTCCTTATAAAATCAGTTACAAGAATAGGAATTACGGAGTTAATAGACCGTGGCTGTGGGGGAAATACAATCGCCAATACCTTCGCATGACGATCACAAGACTTCTCATACTACCCTACAAAGTAAGTTTGGCTCTCATAGGTGGCGATGCAGTTGTTTGGACAATTATAATACGTTTGGACTCTCATATTTGGAAACTATCATATGTTTGGACGAGCTGATAGATTTGTTTGAACAATGGTGGGTGAACCTCTGAGTGACCGAACTCCTCAAGCGAGGCTGCAAGTCACCTTCCAAAAATATCAATCTTCACCATTTTTAATTCTTTCAGTACTTTAAAATAAACTTCGTCGAGAATAAGAGAGATCAATTGTAAACTACAGTTCATTTTTTTCTGTAATTCAAGTTTCTGTCCTATTGTCCACAACTTGTCTCTGAAATTCCCTTCAACGGTTTTTCCGCATCTTGTCACTCAATTTTTCTCTCGTTTACAACACTTTTACTTCTGCCTACTTCGTCGTGAAGACCACAAATACGTGCGATATAGTTCACTTCAAGCGCCAAGCACATCGATGAAACCTGTTCCATAAGAACGCGCACACCGACGAAACCACGTTTCATGAAACTCCACATCATATAATAGCTCTCTGTTTTATAATTAATAAACATCGAAATCAATGCCAAACTCTTAGTGGTATTACAAAAATTTTATCTTGGACCATTAGTGGTTCGCGAACCACGGGTTGGTGATCGTTTATTTAGTCGAAGCGAAATTCTTTTCCTATAGCAGTACTTTCACGGATAGCTCAACGCTGCTTCTGCTAGCTTTGTTTGAGCTCAATTCTAGCTTCCAAACTTCATTTCTAGCTTCATTTGAACATTTCTCACTAAAATCCAATAGAATCGTCGTTGCAGGGAACTCGTTTCCACAAAAACGTTTTAGTGTTTCATTAAACGTGCGAGGTATGAAACCCGATGTGCCTCATAATTTTTAAATAAGTTTAGTTTCATGATACGCGTTTCATGGTGTATTCTGCACATAAGTTTATGTTAAAACGAAGACTCTGCGTTAGGGTAAAAAGGGGAAAAGGGTGACGTTATCGAGGAATGACGTAGTTGATTGATTCTGAAGTGGTCGTCTATACTTAATTGTGAGGTCAGAAAAGGGAATTCCTGGAAACGTGATTGAAACTCGGAATGTTTCCATATATTATCTCGTTTTAAATTTCATAAGAAATTATAACTGATTGCAACCGTGAAGAGAGTAGCATATCGAACACTTAACATGGTTGTTCGAGATCGAAAAATGAACAATAATAATTGTATAACCATGTTTATTACGTCGCTACATGTATGACAATAAATGGAGGACTAAATTCATTACTTTACTGGACAAAAATTCATGCCATATTTCCTGGATTATGTAAGCTCATTTGTGGTGTCGGTGTTGATAACCATGAAAACCGTGTCTTTAAGTCCTTAAACTTCCGACTGTTTCGTAATTACCCGTATCGGGAGCAGTGGGAGTCCATCTTGAACCTCATTCTTTTGTAGTTCGCGCTAGCGCCCGCAGAGGCGCTGGTGGTACGGACACATGTTGCTTTCGGCGGCAATCGTAGGCATTCTTCGCAGGCACATGGCTCGGCGCTGCACAGTGGGCCAGAATGACTGAAATAGCGAGCATCGCAGCAAAAAATGAAACTGATTTAAAATGAAGTTTATCTGTACATCGGATATATTAATTCACAGGGGTTCGAATGACACAAATTGTTTTGAATAATATGTACCGTCCAACACCTAAGCTCTATAAAACAATTTTTTATGAAAGTAAAAACTCCCAGTTAAAAACAACGGTGAAAATTCCTATTTCTTAATACAGCGCTATCCAACTGGCGACCCGTAAAACTTTTTTACGGTCTGCGAGTTATAGTACAGTTTACATAAAATATCTCATCAAACAGTAGGGGGTACAACTTTGTGTGAAACTCTATGCTGTCAGAATTAATATTTTTCTGACATTACGTGGCGTGTACAGTGAGAGAAAATAGAAAATTGTGTTCGGAATTACCCCGTCATACATTAGAATATGTAAACATTTTATTATAATACTACATATTAATTTTTTTTTAAATATAGAAATGTAGATTTTCCATCTTGAAATAACATACCTGTAAATTTGTTAATGATAATCAAAATACCATGTTACGAACAAATAAATATGATCCATTAGTTTTATTCCTCTGGCAACATTTTTGCCAAACCACATCCCGTGCCGGCTCGATCGATCGAAAGTGTATTAGTAATGGTCCAAGGGCTTATAAAAATTGGTCAACAATGACTTAAAATATAACGGTTTTGGCCACACGAGGCCACTAACATTTTTTCATTTCCTATTAAGATCCATTTAATGTAGCTACAGCCACTTGCCCGTGAAGGAATACCTCGCGTTTAATACTTTTTCAAACGAAAGAGGTGGGTGAGAGCATTGACCACTTCGCCGAACTCGTCTCACCGCTCCACCACTAATGGATACAACACTACCTCTCCGGATTTAAGCTCTTAGTCACCTATTGGACCAAAATAATTGAAAATGTTACCATTTTATTTAACGTTTTATTACTATTTCAATGTTTGTATTACAATCTTCACAGAAGTACAAAGATAATTGATCGAAAAATTAAAAAATTACAATTTTAAGGGTTTAGGTCAGGTTCTTTCTTCTATTTACAGTTGATCTTATCCTTTTTAATTTTATCGTAATCTTTGGACTCATTTTATTCGCCAGCTGGTTATAAAGGTTGCCAAGTGTACCAAACCATTCTGAAAAAAAGGGTTACGATGTTATTAACAAGACAGCTAGAACCTCGTACCACGGAAGCACTTTCAAACTAAATGAAACTTACAGGTACGCGCCCAAACTATCCAAAAACCCACTTACAAGTGAACCTTCCGAATGAACACCCTCAGGTTACCCGGCCCAAAACCTATGCCCAAGCTGTAAATCCCAACCCTGTTTACCACAGTCCCAACCAGTTTGATGAATTCGCATCCATCTTACAAAGATACGAGAACGTTCTAATTCAGGAGAGCCAACAAATAAATTCCCATCTGACCATAATAACAATCACTTATCTCTAAACTGTCCAAAGGGTAAATATCTATACTTCGCACCTACCTCGCCACAAGTAGACTCAACAACAGTGGCAGACATATTTCGTCATTTTCCTCTTAGTAATGGCCAAGTAACCTTACAATTAACTACTTCGGCTATAATGAAACTTTATCCATAATGTGCAGCTCATACAAAATAGTGGCCTGGGTTGCAAATGGACTGTCCCAGCACAAAAACACGAACTAGAATGCTACTTGTATGACTCGGACATCGAAGCCATGTTGATCTCAGAAACTCACTTTACGGACAACAGTTACCTCCATAACAAAGGATATAACATATTTAGCACGAACCATCTAGACGGTACAACGCACGGTGGAAGCGCCATACTCGTACGAAAATGTGTGTCAACATGGTCATTCGCATTATCATGAAGACGTTCTACAAGCTACGTCAATACAAATCTACGACGAATTTGGTTTCCTCGTCGTTTTATCAATATGTCGCCCACCAAAACATTCGGTGAAAAAACAATTCGAGCGTTTTTTCTCTACCCTTGGACCACGATTTATCGCGGACGGTGACTGCAATGGGAAACACCACTACTGGGGTTCAAGACTTACAAATCCTAAAGGTAGAGAACTATACAAAACAGTAATAAGTCAGCACCTGTCAATGTGCTCAACTGGCAAACCAACCTACTGGTCCGCAGACCCAAGGAAAACTCCTGACACCCTCGAATTTTTGTAGGAAACGGTCTGTCTAAGTTTATATTTATATTTATGAAACGGTCTTGTTTGTTAAGACCGAATTACTGAAGTGCCACCCTGGCTTTATACGAAACAGTCTCGTTCGCGAACACAATACTCGCAATAGTAATAATATTCATCTAGGAATTTTTGCTGAAATTTTTTAATCCGCCTCTGCCTTAGGGCCCTTGATCGGACTTGATGGGATGGTCCCTTGCTTGCTTTCGGAGAGTAAATTAGTTCATTGTCCTCCACGAGGTCATACGCAGTTTGAACTGCTTTTTTGACAATAAATTTATTATTATATTGTTTAATTGAAATCTTCTCACCCTTTGATCTATCTTCGGACCAGTCTCCAATAATCTTACTTATCAACTCAACCATAGTAAATCGCACCAAAGAACAATTTCTCTGCCACCGCAAAACAGACTGGAACAAATTCAGTTTTCAAGTGTAGGAAACAGTTGGGGCTAATCTTCCTCTGAAAATGTTCTTTGACATCGACGAAGCTATTGAATACTTTACCAAGCAACTCCACACTGCAGCAGTGTACTCAACGCCCATTGAAAAGAGTGTAAAACCCAACCAAACCTTACCAATTGAGATTCGTAATCTTCTACTTCATAAACGTAAATTAAAGAAAAAATGGCAATATACTCACAACCCCGCCGACAAACGCATCCTTAACAATGGAACCCAAAAGTTGAAGCGTCTTCTACGAGAAATCAAAAACGCTACTTTCCGAAGAAAAATGGAATCATTAACTGCAACTGAGGCGATAGACTACAGCAATCTATACCTCCAACCAGAAAACAAGATGGAAGTTGGGCCAAAAGTAACCAAGAAAAGGTAGCTACATTTGCAGAGCACTTCTCACACGTCTTTCAACCGACTCCTTCAGATATAACAAAGAGGAGTCTGCTATAAAAAAAATTCTGGATGTCCTCGTGCAGGTGGCGAACCAAATCCGTTCATTCGAGTCTAAAGAAGTCTGAAATGAACTCCATAAACTTCACCCCCGTAAATCCTCCGACTACGGCCTTCTCACGGGTATGATCTTCAAAAACTCACCAATGAGACCCGCAGCCCTAATTACTTCAATATTTAATGCAATTTTGAGGATTGGAATCTTCCCCCCACAATGGAAGATAGCTCAAATTGTGCTGATCCAGAAGCAGGAAAACCAACCGACGGAGTAACATCATACATACCTATAAGTCTCGTACCTGTTTTCTCAAAAGTGTTTGAAAAACTTTTTAACGTCTACCCAATCCTATTCATACAAGATCTTATCCCCACCCACCATAAAAAAGAAAACTTTTTTGTAATGCGGTATTCTTGGACGTTAATCAAGCGTTTGACAATCTGGCACATGGAACGTTTATACAAAATTAAGAAATGCTTGCTATATGTTTGGTGTCTTTCTAAAACCCTATCTTTCTACAAGTTTTTTTCAGATAAAGTTCAGTTAGGGACTATCTGAACTCATTCCCATTAAATGAGGAGTACCTCAAGGAAGCATCCTGGGACCCATTCTTATTTTCTCTACACCGCTGATCTTCCGTCATCCGAAAAGGTATCGACTGCCACTTTCGCCGATGACACTGCCATCCTCGTGGTTCAAGAAGAAGCCTCCAAAATCCTACAAGAGCACTTGGACAACTTGACAGACTGGTTCCGAAAATGGCGCTCAAAATAAACGAAGCTAAATTTGTCCAAACCACATACACCCTCAATTGAGAAACATGCTCGGAAATCGTACTCGCCAATAAACCAATTCCTCAAAGTGACACAGTTAAGTACCTAGGAATTACTCTACATAGACGACTTAACTGGAAAGAATACATTAAGAAAAAAGGAAAATAATTAGATATAAAATTCAAAACTATGTACTGGTTACTAGGTCGAAAATCAGCACTATCTCTCCATAACAAGTTACTGATATACAAAGCAATACTTAAATTAATATGGTCCTATGGAATTCAACTGTGGGGAACTGCCTCCACCTCTAACATTGAAATCCTACAAAGATTCCAATCAAAAACTCGACACATTGCCCCCGACGCACCATGGTACATCACAACTGCAACTCTCCAACGGGACTTGCGCATCCGAATAGTAAAGCAAGAAATTGCAAGATCAAATTATTTAAACAGTTTTAACACACACCCCAATTATCTCGCCATGAATCTGCTTGACAATAGTGACCATTGAAGACGCCTCACACGCCACCATCCTTTAGATTTAGTGACTAGGTTTCAACTACATATTTTCATTTTTAATGTTAATTTTTCTTTACTCAATGTTCATTTGAAGTAACAATGCTGAGTGTCTACTTTATACTTATGTATTTTTACTTTTTATTTTTACTCCTTGTGCAATATTTGCCTAATGTTCAATTTGTAAGAACAAATTGCAAATGAATGTATGATATAAACAATAATTATAATGGAAATAAACGTTAAATAAAATTGTCAATATTTTTGTCCATTAGTTTGCTAAGAGCTTAATTCCGGGATGGAGGGACCAGCAGAGTTCGAGAAAGTGTCCAAATCTGTCACACGCCATTCTCGTTTCCAAATAGTATTTAAGCGTTTTAAAATGCAAATGTGACACCTGTGAAGATTATGTTAAATGTTAAGATTCGTGAAAGTAGCGTCATTCACGACTAGTCGGAATTTAATTTTGACGTCAGTTTCGAATTCAGTGACTCGAAAATAATGTAGAGCATGATATTTGAGGTTAGGCACGAAAGTTATGCTATTGTAAGCAATTGCGCGGGTAATACGTGATCCTTGCCCACTGCGCTCTGCAGCTCTCTTCCTTCCCCTGCCCTCGCAGCTTGGCTTGGGAGTATCTCAGCAGTGTCAGCGCAAAGACGACTGCGCACAGCGGCGGTGTCAGCTCGTCCAGGAAGCGAGTGCATGTTCGTCGGCTCAAACCTCTTGAAGCTGCGAAAGTCGAAACAACGGTTTCATGCGACGGATTTATCATCCTCTTCCGTTTCGATCACGTACTACGTCGCGTCCATGTAATTTGTTGCTGATTAGTTCATTAAATATTCTTTTCCTCAACGCGCATTTTTCAATAGCGGGACTAATAATTCATCGTTTCAACTATTTCGACCGGCATGCGACAGGTGAATGTGACATACCAATGCATTCATATAATTATTCGAAGCATCCCTAAATCTTGGTTTTGAGAAGCCAATGGAAATTTCTAGATTTGGTAGGGGAACAAAATCGTTAGCCTGGGAGTTACTGAGTCACAGACGAGTATGTTCATTGCAGAAAATATTGTGCGACATCACTAGTATTGTCCTAGATCCCCACTCTAAAAGTGTGGATACGCCTTGTGAAACTGAACCTTTACACGGACATACGATGGGAGAGGCCTAGAAAATACTTCGTGTAACTATTTTAGACTGAAACAAAGCTAAAAGTGATAGGAAAGATAGCGTTCAGAGGATGTCTTATCATAGTCGAAATGTTTTAACTTATTCTAATTTTTATGATTGTCCTTTTTAAAACATTTGGATGTTCATCACATTCCATGTTTATAATTTTTCTTTTTATATTTAGTGTGTGTGAGAGAGGAATATCTTTTGTATTTTTCAAGAGTGAGAGGGATGGCAGATATTTTTATCGTAGTAAACATCAAGTGTCACATTTCCATGAATCAGTGGTGGGATCGCTGGGTCCTTTCCTATACAGAAGTTCTTCTTTTTTTTCATTTCGGCTTTAGGGTTCGCCAACGTCTAGGTCATTAGAGCCCTCCTATACATTAGTGATTTGATAAAGGTTTCAAAGGGTGTATTAATTAACAATATTTTATTTGCATCGTCTATGGTCAATTGAAAATTGCTTCGCACCGGGACCGACGATCCGCTGTCTCAGGTCCACCGGATCAGGCCAGGTGGATGTTGTGTACGGACTTTGGGAGTCGAGGCGGGTGGTGCAAGGGCAGCACACCTGCGGTCAAAGCAGGATGTCCCGGGTTCGAGTCCTGGTCGGACGCAATTTTCACCTGGTCGCAGACGGCAAACTATCCTCCTCGAGTAGGTACTCGGAAGTTTTGAGTTTGAATACTGTATTTGTTTTATGTATACAATCGATTTTTTTATGTATGGGTAACATAATTATTTATTGTGGATTAGGAAAAGATTATACTTATTTAATGTTTACATGTTTCAAATCGACCTCCACGAGGTGTTACTAGCGCGTGGATTGCATTAGAAATATACAAGTAAAAATATTTCGTAAAAAAATTGCAATAAATATATCTGACGCCAGACATAACAAACTAAAAGACAGGCTCAACATTAAAATTATTCCAAGACTTCTACACTTGTTTCATAAATAAACTGAAACATATCATGAATACTGCTTTTTTAATAAATTACCTTTTCTCATCGAGAAGTATATACAATGAAATGTTCTCTCCGATTTTTTTTCAGTGAAATCATTCCAAGCGCTTACCGTAAAAAAGGTTTTTCTTCGATGCTAAGCCAAAAAAATAATTTTACTTGGTGTATCTAAACCGTGAGAGCTTCTTCATAATTCATATTATTATTTAAAATATGTATTTGTTTTCAAAATAAAATTTATTCAGGAAATGTTATTTCAAATGTAACATGATACGATTCTTACTGATATTTAAGAGTATGGATAATTTGTCTCAAGGGAATGTAAACATAAGATAATGGCTTCTATCAGTCATTCAGAGTATTTTTCTTTGACTTCAATGTTTGTTTTGTAACAGTGTTTTGGACACTGCACACAGAGTTTGTGACTCATCCCTGAAGTTTCGTTAATGTTGTCATCATGAATTTAAACTTTTTTGCTAGTACACTAATACCTCTGAATAAACAATAAAAAGTTTACATAGAAATACTGTTGATATAAGAAATATTGATCCAGAGAAACGTTTAGTTTTATTAATTTGAATATTTGGCGGTTAGTCAGTCGACTTCCGTTGGGACCAAACTTCTGTGCCAACTTGGTATATCTGTGCTGCTTAATTCTCGGTATGCCACTCCAGGGTGGAACTCATACTGGGACCTTGAATATTTTTCAACGTTCCTGATGACCTCGAGCAACCTGGGCAATGCGATTGAAAGAGTTCTGTCATGGATGTTGTGACTAAACTATCATTCATAATGAAATATTTTCATGGAATGAATCATGAATTATTGAAGAAAAGAGTTCTTTCTTTCGTGAAATATTATCGTGCTCATAGCGCGTAAAGATGTGTACATAATTATACGTTGAAGTATAGTTCAATGGATTCGAGACTGAATGCTTTTTAGTTTCATAGGACAACATGCAAGGTACTTTTTTAAATCTGTATGTGGAAAAGTACTCCAAATAATCTGAATAAGTTGGAAGAGGATTATACGAAGAAAATATTTACGGTATGGTTTCTAGAGATATTGCTCCCTGTATTCTGTATTCTCCAAATGAAATATACCTTGTACAAAAACGTACAACATGAAATTTTTTTTCATTAATCGTGAGAGATTTTTCGGGTCTGTCTATTTTGTGGGATGATGCGACTTATTTCGTTTGTAAAATACTAACTCATAATACTCGTATGTTTGAAATATATGTATTAATTTTCTTCAAATCAATAAATGTTTTGTCATGTATGGTATTGAAAAGTAAAAATATAATATTGGAAAGTAAAAGTATAATATGTGTGAGAATTTTGTGATCAGAAGTTCAAGGGAAAAAGCAACTTGTATTTACTTCAAGGAAACCGATTAACTGATTATCTAAATATACCAGGCAAACTGATTATATCACCATAGTTTATCAGTGAAAGGTTGATTTTTCTGGTATTAACTTTTTACTCTTCAAACACAAATATATATATTTTTTAATTGTTGTTTTTCTTATATAATTTCATAAACTAACGTGTGTCGAGGTAATTCCTAGCATCTGTTTTTTCCCTTACGGGACGTGCCACGCCAAATATTAATTTTGACAGCATACATTAATAACAGACAGTGTCTCCGTTTGACGAAAAAATTGATGTACTCTAACTCCCGGACCGTAATTAAAGTTTCGCGGGCTGCCTGTTGGAAAGCGCTGATTTGGACAATGACCGATTAAATCTGTTTCTATCATTTATCATACATGCCTGTTCACATTGGAATAATATGATTTAATTACTGAGTGTGAAGAAATTCGCATATGACAATATACAGTACCCCGATTGCAAGGTATTCTTCCATGACCATTCATTGCATGGCATAACGAAGATTTTAAAATAACTGAACATATAGGGATTGTTTATAATTCGAAGTGTTTATATTATAAAATATACATTTAACTCGTTACTACAGAAAAAGAAATTATTTACTCAATCGAAAAATACTTATTTGATGGGATAAAATAAAATGACGAAAGTACTAATCACAGACGTTTTAATATACTTTATTTATAGTTACAGTAATTTTGCGAGTAAAAAGAAAGCATTTTAAAGTTCAAGAACTTTCTGGGGAAGCTAACTAAACATTTTAAAATAAATCCCTTTACTTTGAAAACAAAGGAAAAAAAAGTTCATTTCTATTATTATAAAATTATTATTGCTCAGTTTCTTTTTGCTTTAGATTTTCTTTCGGGTGTCTATATAAAATTTTACGTGAAAACGGGGTATTATACAAATTTGTTCCTTTTCGATTGTATGCTCCTGTTGACCTGCGCGCACTCTTTGAGCGAGAGGCTGCAACCTCTTAGTTCCTCCGTCCACCACTAGGTAGCGCGCTGGGAATCGTTTTATTGTAAACAAGTTTAAAAGAGGGTGTCATAATTCCCGCCTGCAGACACAGCCGTATTTTTGAGAGTGGATTGTCATACAATTGTTCAGCAAGGGAGGAAATATTCTGACTTGCAGTATCAATATTAAATAATTTCTACAATTAGGTAAGATAGTTTTTCCTGTGTGTAACTTCGAAAGGAAGGACATGGTATTTTCTTCTCATTCTGTATTACCTCGAAGAATTAATACAGATTTAATAATTGAACTGTTCAGTATATTCCCGAAAATCCGTTTCTTACTGCCCAACAAATTTAAGGCCACGGTCGTCCTATCATATCTGAATAAATGGACATTTGTACATGTATTTCTAAATTTACTCGTTCTTGACAGTCAAATTCTCCAACTAAATTGACAAAACATTATAATCTGAATAAACGTGAGGTTTCTTTAGCCATTCTGTGCATTATAAAACTCTTTGTTTTGTTAAACACGAATATGCCGATGTTTATTTCTTACATTGATATTTTAAAGACCATTGTATTCAAAATTTAAAAATTAATACTATAAAAATATTTTGTAAATCAATATAAGAGAACGCTTATATTATAGAATAAGTTGTTAATAGAAATGTGTTATACGGTTTGCTTCTCTTTGGGAAATGGATAGATGTTTCTTCTATGAGAAAGAAATTCAGTGCACTAATTTGACAATTATTATTAAGTTTTCTGGATTCAAAAGAAACATTTGTGTAAACATTTTGTGTGTTCATGTTTCGCAAATTAAATTGTAATCATCACGTCAATAGTTTATTTCATCACGAGTCATTTTAAAAATTCCAAATTTCATTATTATTAACCTTTTCCAAAACACTGCTAAAAACGACCAGGCACATTTTTAAGGAATAAAATTTATACTGTCGCCTTCAGCAAAATGCCGCGATCACATGATCAATGAATTTAAACGTTTAAAACTTAGTATGTTATCACAAATAAGTGATAAAAAGAACTATGTTTTCATTTGGTGACCGACTCATTGTATTTTGACTGTAGAAGCTCGAAATTTTGAAATGTTGTTACAAACATAATAGTTAACATTTGCTGAATAAGAATTATTTTTGACACTTTTAGTTTAGTTTATAAAAAATAGTTGTCCACGTATCGAAAAAAACAGGAAAAGTTTCGCGTGTTATACATCATTTCTGTTATTAAAATAGTATTATTCATTCTTAGAACCATTTTTCGTACTAGAGTATAAGCAGAAGAACAAGACAAATTTATTGGGGTTAATTAGTTTTTTCTACGATTTTTTGTGTGGCATCTACAGCAGTTCAAAGTGAGGGGTCTATAATAAAAAATCCGATACNTGTTAATTAGTTTTTTCTACGATTTTTTGTGTGGCATCTACAGCAGTTCAAAGTGAGGGGTCTATAATAAAAAATCCGATACTACACAGGAATCTTTACAGTATCCTCCTTCGCGGCAGTGTCTTGACTAACTTGACAGATTCATCGACGTAGACAAAAAGCAATTAAATATGGGAACATGACATTTTGAGAGGATGATGATTTCGTATAGAAGGAGATCACGAAGAAAGAATCGAAGTATACGCGGGGAATAAGGGTGCACTATGATTCTTAGAATTTTCGTCGTGTATCATGATTCAAATGAGATAACACCTTCGTTTTTCTTCGTAAACGTTGTCGTTCTAATATCTTGACTTGTTAGCTAATATATTCCTTCATATTAATGTATCTCCAACCATCTCTACGATTGTGAAAGGAATCGAATTTTATCATATTTCTGCCTCAGTTTTAGTTTGCGTATTTTATGGATTCCAAAGAGTGACGTTTCTTTCAATACATGTTAATATAGTTGACCTCCAGAAGGGAAATGAATAATTAATACTCATTAATAACGACGGAAAAGATCCAATAATGGATGTAATACTAATATATGTTACGTGTGTAATGTATTTCGGTGCGACTGAGGAGTGAAAACAAAATATGCTGTACATCAGTGCTGTCTAACTTAACTGAGCCCATGGACTATTTTCTATACACGTTTTTACAAACGATACAAATTTTACCCGACCAATAAAATTAATGAGTCATATTTATGTATTTATAACGCGATCTTTTGATTATCATCAAATTTATAACATTTGAAGCTGGAGAAATTAAATAAGTATTTTTAATATCTAGTATTATAATAAAATGTTTTTATGTTGCAATGTATGATGGGGTAATTCTGAACCCAATATTCTTCTTTCTCCCACCGAACATGTCACGTCAAATATTAATTCTGACTCATAACTTATAACACTAAGTTGTGCCCCCTAACGTTTGTTGAAAAAATTGATGTAAAATGTAATAGAACTGGCGGGTTGTAAACAAAGGATCACGAACCGCTGGTTGAACAGCGCTGCTGTGCGAGGGAGGATATTAATGGAGATTTAAGGAGTGAAATTGGCACAAAATTCACGGAGCAATGCTATGGATATAAGTATAGTTAAAATTTTACATTACTCGGCATGAATTGTTCATGTATTAGGGGTATCGCCGAAAATGATCTGTAGCGAGTTAAACAAGTTCAGGACCTACTGATTTAGAAAAGTAAATGTATCACGTTATTTTAGGGAAGTCGTATCATTTTAGCAGTTTCTTTTACCCGTTAATTTAATACGATCAGTGAAGGGGAGTAAGAAATTAAGACGAAATGATCACTTTTGATTCGTCCGGCATCTTTCATTTTAACTCTATTCAGCTGATTCTACGTGTTTTCCATGTGAAACGAATATCTGCGTATCATTAAGAAGGAGCATTATCGATTGATTACTAAGTTAAGCTTGATCAAAAGTTGGAAACTGTATAATTTCACCAATCTTATTACTACCAGAATATTCCCTTGAATTAAGAGCATAAGATGCTGACTGCTTCAAAGAAAAAGATTTGACTCTAATTAATATTAATAATAAATATTGGTGAAACTGTTTCAAGTTTTAAACTTATTGACCAGAATATACCACACAATATGCTGGCAACTGTACGTTGGATTTGGGCATAAAGGTATTATGACAAAATTCTAAAATTTTACTATTCGTGTTAGTAACAATAGGTATGGACGGTTTAAAATTGGAGTGTTCATATGTTCTCTCTTTATTTCAATAGTCTATTTTAGGAACATGTTTATAGCAATATTGCAATATTATTGGTGATGTTTTTGTATTTATATAAGCTAATATATTTTATAGAAAATATTGTGACTTTAACACTGACAATTGAAATTATTTTTTTCATCAATACATACCTTTTCTCCTAAATATAGCTTGTGCATTTTATGTGTAAAAATGTTTAATATCTACAAAGGCAAATAATTACATTTATTTATTATATTGTTATTATTATTAAACAGAGTATCTCTTTATAAGTTATTATTGTATAATTAAATGGTTTTTTAAACATACTTTTAGTATACAATAATTTTTATAGTAGTGAAGTTATTTTATAATAATCTTTGAGACTATAGCTGAAAAACACACCTCAAACCAGGGTTCGAGTTAAACGGCGGGGCGAGGCTAGCCAAAGAATTTCCTCCCTTCTGACTTTGTCTCTTNGAGGAAAAATTATACAATTTTTCGTGAGTGTCATTAATAATTTTCAAAATTACGCATTCACTTAATTATCATAAGACACTCCAGAAATCTTTATTATCAGAAAAATAAATTTGACATGTTTCTAATGAGTCAATAATATGTACTACATATACATTAATTACAAAATTTAAAAAATAATGAGTCCAAAAACCATAATGCCCCTTCTCTTCCCTCAATGTAACGACAGTTTCTTGACAATTTTATGAAGTACTGTATTGAAATATGAAAAGATATAAATATATTAAATAAATTTATTCTCAAAAAACAGTACAAACTGCGTATGACCACGTGGAGGACAATAAACTAATTTACTCTCCGGTAGCAAGAAAGGGACCATCCCATCAATTCCGATCAAGGACCCTAAGGCAGAGGCGGATTAAAAAAAATTCAGCATAAGTTCCTAGATAAGATAAAAAGTTAGCTGCGAGTTATAATACTAATACAATGTCAATACGTTTGTAATTTAACGCAAAAAATATACATGTACAAGTTATTATCGAACTATAGATTATTCTGAGTATAGTTAATCATGTAACGTCGAATGAAAATGGGAGACGGGACCGGGATTCGAACCCGGGACCTTGAGCTTTACGCGCTCATGCGCCTACCGACTGCGCCATCCCGTTCGCCTCTCGGGCCCGTCTACCATTCTCATTCAACT
>NNCF01125832.1:358300-370625 GCA_002313205.1 Laupala kohalensis
CTAGAGTTGTAATGTTTTAGGAATATTGAGATAAATACATTGAATTTGTCGTCGGTGTTTTGGCAATTGTAAACATCTTTCCATGTTTCTTCACGCAAATAATTTATAAATATGGATTTATTTATGTCATTAAACTCTCTTGTAAATTTGTAAAGGATTTTAAGAGGTTTTAGTTTATTATTAATTGTCAATACTTGCTTGAAGCTTGAGAGGTCCCCGCTCTCTATATTTTCGTAAAATCGGACACTGCCCGAAAGTAACATATAATATTAACAATTTTCGTCGGTGCTTCAGAAGCACGTGTGGATTTGACATTGTCTCGTGTTGGTTTGTCATTCGCGACAGATGTCACTGGAGTTGCATCTCGCTATTTTCATGGTAAACATGCTTCTTTAGATGTTAGATTATTTTCAGAGGAGGAGATCTATCATTTCTAGGTTATGTTGAGAAGTTGTTTTTTACTATGCTAGCATTGAAGCTGTTTATTTGTGATCCTTTGGAAAAATATATTGATAACCTCGATGTAGAAAAATTTATCAAACTAACAACCATGAATGTAGAGTACTAAGGAGAAAAATACCCACCATTTCGTGCTTAGGCAACTATATATTCTATTCATGCAACTGGATTTGCATTTATTAGTAATTTATTTTCAATTTTTTAAAAACATTTCGGGGAAATTTTTTTTACCTAAATGATTTAGAAAGTATTATAATGAAAGTGGAGGAGAGAAAATTTAGCCGTGGCGTCAGATGAAGAAGACATTTCATAAATTTTAGATTGAATAAAGTATCAGTAGCTAAACCAGTTTTGTGAAGGATAAATTATGCAGATGACTCGTTGATATCCTATTGTTTTCTTATCTTTACATTTTGGATTATTTCCGGATGATATTCTGTGACAGCGTAGTAATATAATCCTCATTCTTTTTTGTTTTTCAGTATCTTTAAAACTATTTTTGTACTAAGACTGTTGTATTGTTTTATTTTCAAGATTTTTTCAAAATTGTTTAATTTTGAATTACCGTCATTTCCCATTAATTGATTTTTAATTTTTTAAATTTGATTTTGAAGATATTTATTACTTTGCTTCACGAAAACAATTTACTCAAGCATAATATCCCTCTTATACTTTCCTGCTGTACTTGAATTAATGAAGGCAAAACACAACTACCAAATAAGGAAGCATGCCACGCCGGAGAAACGCGGTCCTCACAACGTTCACTCGTTGGACGCGAGTGGGCGCCATCTGCGAGGTCGTCTCCATTGAGTAGTTGTATTCGCCGGTAGATGGCAGCAGTGGCGCTGGACCACAGCCTCCGTGGTGGTGCCGTCGAGCGCTGTGGGGCATTGACCTGCCGCCCGCTCTTTGTCCGTCAGCCTCTTCGCTGGTTGGTGACCCGCGAGGGATCGACGTCAGCGCGGCAAACGGCAGATGGCGAAAGCACAGCGCTCTCAAACTAACCACATGAAACGGGAAAAAATATTCTAATTATTTTATTTCCACCGCTGGTAATATTTCCAAAATGCCATCGAAATAATTTTTACACGTAAAATCCACCTCACTTGTGCAATTAAATATTCCATCTGAAGTTTTTCAAAAAAAAAAAAAAAGTAGTCTTCCCAAGAAACTCGGAAGTTATTGAAATGAGGCAAATAAAATAAGTTCACAAAAAATTTCCGTCAGGAAAGAAACATTGCTAATTAATTGGTTGATATTTAATCTTTGTAATAAAATAATACACATCAGTGAATGCAATAGTACTTGAAACAAGTGTGATAATTTTGTGTCGCGAGTTTCTCCAGTCAAATTGGTTGGGTGTGTTGACTACTGTACAAAATTTCGAGGTAAAGTGAATTTTTAGGAGCGAATTTGACATTCCTATTTAGATATAGGTCAAGCCAATGAATTCCTTTCTAATTAAATACATTATACGACCGTTATGGGACTCCACGGAATATTTATTGTGAGCGGATCTCAGAGTTTCAACCCTGTTTGGGACCGTCTCCGGGTGTAAAGTGTAAAAACGTTGTATTATATTAAATGATCACAATAAATATTGTGTGAAGTTCAACTTAAATATTACACATAACCTAATTATAATTCAATTATGAATGTAAATAATACAATTAACCAATGGATTATTCCATATGTAGATTTTTTGGCATTATTTTATGTTCTATGTTTTGCCTACTTTAGCATCCGAAACTTTCATATTATTAACATATTGGGCTAACAATTTCGACGAAGATCTACATCTATTCTGTAGTTAACGATAACACAGTTTAAAAGCATATTTAGTTCTATCAAGTGTTCATCATTATTTCAATGTGGGATGTACAGCGGCACCTAAGGCGAATGGGGCTAGGAGATAATGTTGAAATAACCCACACAATACGAAATATAAATAATTCACTTACATAAATTTAGAACTATATATTCTTAGACCCAATGTGATGTTGTTGCGTAACTTGTTAATTTTCATTGAGATATTTTTATGTTTCTTTTTATCAAGTCTGTTTTATTTATTTTTTGCATAATAAAAGTCAAATTTTTAAAATGTTCATATTTCGACTTCGTAAAGAAGGATGTGAATAGAAATAATAAATAATTTTTTTAAGAAGTCTCAGAATGTAGCTTAGAAAATATAAAATTTAACTGCTTTTGTTCAGACTTCGTTAAGATGGAGATCGAAAGCATGCCTGTGAAGAGAGGAACATGAAGCATAAATAATCGTTGAACGCGAACCTTCAATGCGTTATCAAGAACCTTTCGTGATCGCCCGCCGATCTTGTACCGAAGGTGCTTTGCCAGAGAAATCTGTATTCCATTATGGACGCTCGCTCGGCTGTAGTTGTTGCTTCGGACACAGCCATCGCTCGCTCGTTGCGCGTTCCTGGGATATTACCTCGTGACCCGCGGGCAGGTCCATTCCCCGCCAGATAAAAGAATTCTTTTCTCCGGGGAAGCCGCGCCGCGCCGCGCCGCCGCTGCCACGCCGAGGCAAGGTCGCATTAAAATCGGGGCCGATAGGTTTCAGAGCGGTCGGGGGCGGTCGCATCTGAGGGAGGGGGAATGAGGAGGTGACTCGACCGGTGAGAGCGGCTGCAGGGGGTCGGAGATTGCGGGGGCGGTAGGGTAGAAGGAGGTGGGGGCGATTGTGAAGGGTTGAAGAGGGGATGGGGGTTGAGGTGGCTAGGACGCCGAGGGAGGCGAGCTCGGTGCGCTGGAGGGGAAGGATTTTCTCGCTAACGAGCTAGAGCGGTATCTACCTTCCATCGCGGAGTTGCGGGAGAAGTGGTCTTGCGGCGGCTAGCCTCCGTCGCGTGAGATGGCGAGGGAGTATGGGAGTGGGGTGGGGAGGGGTGGAGAGGAGAGGAGAGGGGTGGGGTGGGTGCACTGCTTGGGGCTCTCAGACACGGCCACTTCTCCGGAGAAGAGGAGGATGGTTGGGTTCGTGGATGGGAAAGTTTCTACCTGTAAGTGAATGTTGGCGATTTTCCAAATTAAGGTGCGCAGCGTGGGGTTCTCTGAGAACCCGAGCTGGAGAGTGTAAAAAAAAAAATTACCGCAGAGACAGTAAAGGGCATTTACATCGATAGTATAATTATAGGGTTTAGAATAGACTAACAGTGGGGGGTGTGAAAAATATTTATGATGCTTCAGAAATACCAAGTGATGGACACCTTTGTAGAAAGAAACATTGTATTACACTCAATCTTATGCATCACAGGCAGGCGATCTAAAAAATAAATAATTCATATTCACATGTTAAAACGCCGGCAATAATATCACTGTTCTGCAAAAGACAAATAAATGTAATATTAAGGAGAATAAATGAGAGATATGGTGTTGTCTACTAGTACAACACTTCATTCTTGTGATACTTGTGATTTTCTTCCAGTGATAAAGAAAAAAAGTTGTACTAGTAAACAACACTTCATTTATTCTTTTTAAAATGAATACTAGTTTAACCTCATCGATATCCAACTATAATGTAATATTACCAATTCCCCTTGATTTTAAACCAACGGTTCTACATTGAAAAAGTACCGACAAATAAATTACACAGAGGTGTTCTCTGTAGCGTGACCTTGAGTTCGAGAGGCTGCTGCTAAATGAACTATACTCACTTCCTATTTGCATAAAGTGTCAGCTGGTCCGGTTTTGTAGAGTCTGTTCCAGTCACCCGACCTCATCTCCGACACGAGTTCCCTTGATGTTTGCCTGCAATAGAAATTAGTAATTACTCTCTTAAAAATACGGGATTTGACGTAATGAATTCTTGTATAAAAATGTAATAATAAATTAATTAAGAAAACAACAGCGACAAAACAATCAAATGTAGGTAACACGAAAAACGACTAAAATTAAAAATACAGAACTTTTGAAAGTATATAGAAAACGAAAAAAAATATATTGTGTGAAAAGCTGTTAACTTTTGTACTTCCACAGTATTCAGGGCTATAAACATAACNTTTTGTACTTCCACAGTATTCAGGGCTATAAACATAACACTTGGTAGAGGGAGAGTTTTCTGATGGTATCAGAAAACGTAAATTTTATTTTATATTTCCTTATAGAAAAACACAATAAATATATACGAAGGTTAGAAGTTATGAATTATTTTTCTATATTATATAATCTACGTAAATAGTAGAATCTTTCCTTACGTTGAGACAACCCTATAAATAAAAATATCACTTTTGGAAACATTTTGTAACTGCATAACCGCGAGAAGTTGAAATCGTTTTAACTAAGATTTTGAGAACTGGGTAGAGACTAGACTGATTGGCTGAAGTTTATATCCCGTTGATGCCATGAGATGTTTTCAATCATATTTCACCGTCCACTCTGACCAAAACCATTCAGCTTATTGTAACACGAATACCGATCTATGTAGGGGTCAGTGCGGTTGGAATGTGCTGCTGGACACATCCGCATAAATATGTACTGTCAGAATCAAATTTTCCCTTGAAGATATAATGAACCTATGTTTTTATTCAGTTTAGAACGTTTGTTGTATTTTCTACGGTAGTTCCTTCAGTAAAACGAGTTCGCATGGGGGAAAAGTAAACTGTCACTGAACACATGTAAGATTCTTCCCTACCTTTCTTTTCTACCTTACTACCTTCCTTTCTTTCCATCCTACCGTCCTTCCTACTCTTTTTACACTTTTTTCTCTTCTTCTTTTTCTTCAGCTTCTTCTTCCCTTTCTGTATTTTCTCATCTGTTTTGTTTTGGAGAGTTTTGGCATCAATGAGTAAACGGGGTAATCTAAAAAACAAAACGATATTTGTTTTCCCGTAGCAATGTTTTAGATTTGGCGGATTATTCTTATTTAAAATCTTTATTTTTTGTGTGAATTTCGGGTTGATTTTACCTTTTCTGTAGTAGTCACGGGTTTTCCTTTCTAGAGACAGGTTTTGAAAGAAGTCTCTATTAATCAGAGACACATCAGTCTTATTAATTTATTGTAGGAAAAGTTGCATTCGTTTCGCTTTCTTAATCTTTTAAATCGACTCAAATTGCGTTGCATGCCGATGCATGAAAAAGGTATTCTAAAAAGGTAAGGTGCATGGCCTGCCGTTAGCCTGCATGATGACGTGGTTGGCAAAAGCGGACAGGACGAAAACCGCGAACAAAAATTTTAATCTCTCTTCACATTGTCCGGCGACCTCTATAATTTATTTAAAGAATTGACGTAGGTATTTGTCTTAAGTTATAAATGCGTCGGTTTCAAAGGTACGGAAATTCAATTTTTCGAAAATGAATAATTTTCTCATAAGGGACAATGTATTCATCCCAATATTAATGCCTATATGTAGGATGTTTTTTTCTAGCTGAAATCAATATCAACTCTATATTTGCGCATATTTATACTCACGTTAAACTTTTAAAAAAATTTGTCCGAAATATCTGAAGCGGCAAGAGTTTGGAGGAAACCATTTCGTGGTGGTATACTGTCCGCCGGAGCTTTTCATCCGGAGGATCTTCGGATGCTTATGGAATATCCTGGAGGTAGCGCGCGCGCTGAAGACGCGTAATTAGGTGGCGGGGCGGGGGTCGAGCGTGCGCTGAGTCTGCACGACTCCGTCGGCGTCCGCTGAGGAATGCGACGCCGTAGCCTTAGCTGGCCGCTTCGCCTTCACCGCCGCCGCCGCCGCCNCGTCGGGCCGGCCGGTCGGCTTCCCTCTCACCCACCCACCCGCCCGCATGAAGCTGGTGCACGACTGCGCGGCTCCATTGCTCTGGCGTGCAGAACCGCATAGTACTTTATATCGCAGCCTCACGGTCTCTCTGCGCTACGAGATTCCATGCAGAGTTCTATGGAACGAATTATTTGTAGATTTATGTTACGGGTTAGCTTCTTCTTCGTGGTATGTTACCTGCTAATTATGTATGTGGAATGATCTTGGAGCTTACACGTTTCGGATGGGTGGAGAATCCTTTTCGAAAACTTATGTTCCTTTTCCTACAAAATATTCTTAGAGCCTTATGAAAAAGAGCTGATATTTCTCTTAAGATAATACTCGTGATACAAGTTAGTCTGATCATTGAAATCTCTAATTGTTTTCTTTATTTTTATGCTAATTGTTGTATAGAAGAATATTAGGAGCTAATAAGGCAGAAAAATATTTCCGAGATTTAATAAATGAGTTAATAAAATAGAGGATTTAAATATCCGAAACCGTGAAGGAATTTGGGGCGACATGAAATTGATGCTGAGTAAACTTAGAAGCAATTTGGACTCACTTCCAATTAACTTAATTTTCTCCTGACGCTCTCCGATTGCCATTGAGACTCGTATTTCGAAAACGAAGTGAGAAGTTTGTCACTTTAGTGTTCTGCGTTTCTCAAAGGATGCTGTGTTTTTAAAAACATTTCATCAAGTAGATTAGGTCTTTTAGAAATGACTTTAATTTTCCCTTCGTGAAATTGATCATTATTTGCAATTTTTATACAGTAAGGCAAAAATACTCCAACATGATACAATTTCAAAATTCATATCATTGAAATCTGGTTAAGAAAATTATATTGCAGATAAAACAATTTTAGGGAATCCTATGAGATCATTCGGAGAGTGCACCGCTCTAATCCTACGACCCAATCTTTAGAGGTTAGTAACAGGTCAAAAGTTAGCCGAGGAATGTGTATTACTACTCAGAGCGTCCCGTTCACCCCCATTCTGCAAATATTTTGTGGACATTTAAAATAGAATCATCCAATCTTAAAGCTGTATGAGCGTTTCCTGTTCGTGGGACCAGTGGTTCCAATAGTTTCGTAACACACTCTTAACTTATTAAACGCCTGAGATAGGTCGGCTCAATTCTGTGTTAAAGAATCAGTACGTGGGAATCTGGGATAGTCCAAAATTAACACTGTCCGCAGTTAGATAGTGTATTATACAGTGGTCCGCGGAATGTAAAACGACGAATTCAGTGGTCTGTGAAGCACAAAAGGTTGGCGATTGGAGTACTAGCGAATGCAGAGAAGCTCCATTGGAAGTTCATGATACAAAAAATAGAAAGTTATTGTCAACCGAAGAATATTTATTTATTTTGCCAAAGCGGCTTTCGACAATTTATGTTGTCGTCATCAGTGGTGGAATGCCCCTCACTCACCCCTCCAGGGCAGAGAAGGCCACTGAAGACATAAGTTGTCGAAAACCGTTGTTGAAAATAAAACCTTTTTCGGTTTGACAATAATTTTGTACGATAACGGGAAATCGACGGAGGTCAGGTGCATATGGAACGTCTGAGTGATAATATTGAGATAATTATTTGTTGAATTTTTTGTAATTTGTTTGAACGGGAGTGATTTCCTCCACCGACAGGGATATATTTCCTTTGGCAATGTGGGAATTCTCGTATCTGAGCAGTTAATACAGAATAGTTAACCTATCAGAAGCGGCAGGTTAAAAGTGTTCTTATAATAAACGGTGAATATTAATGCGGTACTAGCTCTAATTTACGTAGATTGGATTATAGGTATGGAAACATATTATTCAGCACAGAGTTATTTTAAAATCTGTTCAAACTACACAATCATGATAGGGTGTACATCTTAATACACCGGTGAGGTCTCCTGTTCGAAAAGGATCGCCGCTCCTAAGGCCAAAGCAGTATGGGAGCGTCTCTCCCGCGCGCTCCCGCTCCGCTATACCACTGCGTATCGATTGAAAATCACCTTGGTGACGTCCTTATGAATACTTGTGATCGAATGATTTGTTGCGATGCACTTTATGACTTTTAATGGAAAAGGTTCATCTCAAAGCACAATTTTCTCATAGGACTTACATGTTCGATTGTACTATGATTTTGTAAAAATTTAAAAGATGTATAGGCTACATTTAATTATATTTCGTACATTGTGGATTTCATTACAGTTGAGTCGATAATTCCATGTTATTGCGACTGCGTTTATGTATAGAGATTTCGTTATTTTAAGATGTTCAAAATGAAATTTTAAAATGAAATCTGAAGTATGAAAGTATTGATACAAAATCTATTTTCTCACAGATCAACTCAGGAATACTTTGAAGTTCAGATTGTTTTAATTTTTGCTTCCGAGCCACCTTCTGCGTCTCATGAGAGTTGCAAGTACGCCTCGAATCTGCTATGTGCTTGGAGAAGATGAAATTACACCGTCGATTTATCTTCGATTAGAATTGAAGGGGTCGTATCGGTGGATATGTAATCTCTCTTTTTTTCATACCAACATTCATTTTCTCAGAAAAAAAATCCTGATAGTCTCTCTACGTTTCTGATTAGCAAAGACGTTTGTCTGGAAAGTAGGGGTGCCCCATTGCAAAGGACAAGAAAGTTTGCAAATAATGTTCACCGACTGGACGGCAATATTCTCTCTCAAATCTTTGAAATTAATGACTAGACTGATACAAAAATACATTCAAAACTATTCGGATCAGGAGGAACCCCTTTCACCCTTTTTCATATTAAACGATGAATAGTTAAAATATTGTGAACTTACTCCTCAAAGCAGAAAAATAAACGTTTTATTCTTAATTTAAGACATTTAAAGAAAATTGTAAAAGTCTACTTCGCATGAAAATGCTAATTTTATGAAAACAAACTTTACAACCTTGTTTGATAATAATGTCCCTCCCCATTTTAGGCAGATCCTTAAGTGGCGCAACATGAGTCCACTGACTCTGGTCTTAGTGCCAAAAGACCAAGAAGAAATGTAATCCCAGATAGTGTCTTGATATAACTATGTTCCTCATGGAGGTAGATATTAAAATGTTTTCTTATTCTCTACATGAGTTTCTTACGTACTTTTACATTCACTTCAAATTGTTTTTCGTATTCAGTACTATTATCTATGAACTGTGTTTAGGTATGTGTTTTGAAATGACTAGAGCGAAGTTATTGGATTAAATTGATTGGTATGAAAATAATTTCCTTAGTTTCGGATTTTTAGACGATTATCGGCGAAATCCGAGGAATCACTGTTTCCCCAATGACGGGATTTCCCCGCGGGAATAGTCCGAAATAGTCCAAAAATGTACGGATCCCCTACCATGTATAATACTTGAACAACAATTCTGGGATTTGGAGATGGTAAGACCGGGAAATGAGTTTGATGAACTGAGTGAATTGGAATCAGATTAGAGGATCATGGATGGGCATCCCTGAAGGAAAGAGGGAAGGTGTGCGCTGCCATGTTTCCGCGGAATCTCACGGACGTTGGCGTGGCGGCGGCGACGGCCTTCGGACGATAGTTCGGCGTGGTAGCAGGCCGTTGCTGCTGCACAATGCGGCGCGAAGCGACTTCTCCGCGGAGAGGCACAGTGGGCCGAAACTATTGGAAGCGTGACACATACGCAGGATAAAAGTAGCCAAGGAAGATAAATGAATAAATTACCACCTTTTTTACGTTATATATTTATTTATTTTGTATTCTTGATTATAAATTGGACGTTAAGAGTAGAAAGTTGAGGAAGATTTACTTTATACCGTATGTGACGTATGCAAACGAAACCAGAAAACTGTTTCAGTCAAAATATAAAATAACGGAAATACTTACTGGACCTGGAGACTTCAATGAATATGTACAGAGGCTTAAACGAATAGATGAAGGATGTGTGGCTGTAATAGAAAGGAAGAGACGTGCATCACATGATACGGGATTGTGAATTCTTTGGAGAAGAACGAGTCGCATACTTGAAAGAAATCAAATACAGAGAAATAAAAATATCGTATAAGATTATTGCGACGAAAGACTGATATGAAACATTCGTGTAAAGTATGTGGAAAATCAGAGAAAATTAGTGAAAAATGTGTGGGAAATCAAAGAAGGAATGAAAGGCTGAATAGTCGAGTATCGAAGGGTATGCTTAAGAATGCGAGCATGTAATACGATGGAGACGTAAATAAATAGTGGGTCGAAATAAGCGATCGCTTTTCTAAATTGCCCCATGTTACTAGAGGTTGACGATTACAGGATCTCTTGAACAGAGACGGTACTTACTGAAGTATACTTAACGACGTTTTTGATTTTAATGAAATTGTTTGAGTTCATACTATTTCTAACATGTTTTAAAATCTTCCTAATATGAAAAGTTTAGGGAATAAAATGATTTGTTTTAAATACAACACTGATGCGCGCTGGAGAATGGACTCGACACTAATGTTCGACGGGGGAAGAGTTTGAATAAATATTATTAATATATTAAAATGAATGAATTTTTTTAGTACCAATTGTACTAAATAGTTTTTCAACCATTCGATTTTATATTTAGTTTTGAAAAAAGTTCTATCAATTCCATTTTTACAGAAATACATTGCAACTTCTAATCATGACAAATAGCGCTAGAGATAACCTTTATAGAGAGACTATAAACCTTTCCTTGCGCCATTATCGAGTTTTAAACGATTTTTCTTTTTTAACATCAAATAACCAGTGATTTCATCGTTACATATTATTTTCATAGATCATAAAAAGGGAGTGATTTAATTGACACTTCATAATTTGACAGTCCGAGGGATTTTCTAGGGGTGACTTCAAGAGTCTCTACCTAAAAAATAGTCTTGTTTGTTTTTAAGGTGTTTGGATAAACAGTGATGAACTGAGAAAGTTATCCAGATGTTAAACACATCGTGTTACCGTTTTGTATTGTGCTTGAATTCTGAACTTGGTCTAATCCGATTAACTAAAGGATACCCAATCTAGTGATGTTTAAAGTTTCAAATCATATCCACATCAATGCAATAATTAATTTAAAAATAGATTAATTTCACTTCCATTTTCATTGAATAATTTGTAGAATGGTAAATTAAACGTCGTTTGTTTGTTGCTAACGCTCCACAATTACCAAGTATAACTTGTAGATTAAATAAGTTAAATAACGACGTTATACTTGTATCATGACTATCGTTTTCCAGTATCTATATTGATTGCAGAAATTTGTTATCATCAATTATATCGCTGATTTAATCTTTTGTGTAAAATGCCGTAGATTTGAAGGTAAAATAACTTGCTTTAATCTGAATAATGAGTAAAATAAATCATTCAAGTAGAGTCTCTTCTTGCTGTAATTTTTAAATGTTATCTTGGAAATAAAAAGCTGAAGCATGAAATATAGGAAATTTCCAATGCATCTTTTAATGCTGTAAAGAACAATACTTCGTTTGTGTGATTTGCTCCGCGAAAAGAAAGTGAAAAATTATGAGACATTTGCGTATTCTTGTATATGTCGTTATTTTCTTTCTGAGCGTTCCGAAAAAGAACCGTCGACTCAGAGAACTTCTCTTCCCGATAATCTTCGCTTCGTCCCACTGTGGCTTGGTAGCTGTGGTGCACGAACGCCGTGAGGCGCGGGCCGTAATTGGCGGGTGGGAGCGGAGCGTGCGGAGCTCAGCCTCTTCTCCCTCTCCCATCCCATCCCTTCCCCCACCCACCTGCGGCATCCCAGCTACACCTCACACGCCGCTGCTACCGCCGCGCTTTCTTCAGCCAATGAGGCATGGGTGTTGATTGTTAACATTGTTGTCTACATCCACTCGCGGAAGAACCAACATGGCGGCGCGACCTTTCTTCTCTCCGACGAGGTCAATCACTCGAATAATTGAATTGAATTTTTGGTTCTCAATCTTATATTTTTACGAAAAGGGATAGTATTTAGCTGTCATAAAACTGAATTGTAATACTGTTGATGCCATGTACATTATCAAATCAAAATTATATAAAAGTAAAATATAAGTATGAAATTAAGTAGTAACGCGTGTTTCGTATATTGTACCGAATAATTCTTATTGTAAATTTGTGACGAGAATGTTAAAATATATATATATATATATATATA
>NNCF01125832.1:389991-428487 GCA_002313205.1 Laupala kohalensis
CTCAAAACTTTTCTCGTATTTTTCCTGTTGAACAGTTTTAGTGATTAGTTACTAACCTGTCGGATATGAAAGAAGCTACTTTAAAACAAGTATTAATTTACATTCCGTTAATCGCCTTTGCTTTCTTCTTAAACGTTCAATTAGCCTTCGCTATTAGAAGAAGTAAACATGTATCATATTCAGTTCATTAAAGTAATCAGAACTAAGCAAAGTTCTAAAATTCTAGTCAGTTAGGAAATAAAGTTTTACTTTCTATGTGGATTCCTTCTACTGGCTATTCAGTAAAGTAAAGTAAAGGGAAATGTTTCGCCTCAAAGAAATTGTTCTTATTTAATATTTATAAATAGTAAGATTTAGTGTCCGCAAATAGTTTCTTCACTCAAGAGGCTCTTTCGTGGTGTAACTGCGATTCTTAAATGGTAGTCTATTTAATTGTTCACCGTAAAACACGCAGTACATTCTCTTTCTAGAAGCATGCAATATTTACGTGTATTAAAATAAATTTCTTTAAAAATGTATAACTCTTATTCGAAGAATTTATCCTTCTGTTGTGGAAATTGATTTACTGACATTTAAATGTAGATCTACGTAGTCATAATTAGTACACATCACTTATTCAGATTTTGGAGAAGATATCGGGAGGAACTGGAGAAATCTCCCCAGAAATGAAATGATGTGATCGGTATTAGGTTTGGTAATTGTGGAGCATTAGCAACATTATCAAAGAATGATAAATTAAACGTCGTTTGTATGTTGCTCATAGTTGTAATGTTATAAAGCTTTTTCGGCTGCGTAACAGCCATCGTTAGTAACACACTGATGTACACATACACATGAAATGACATGATTAACCACAGAATGGAGGATATTTATTGCCCGCCACACACTATGTTTCTACCGATTTAGAAACGCTCAGAGCGGTTCTCATTAAAGCGTCGGTTTGATGGATCTGGTAACCTGTGACAAAATTGGCAAAAAGAAAAACCCTAGCAGAGATCCCAACAGCTGTGGGGCAGGCACCAATTCACCATTTTGCCATACTAATATTGAAAAGTTAATTTGTGTTAACAACATTTTACTCATTTAATCACAAACTCTTTTTGCCCAAAGGGATTTGGAATTAAAACTGCAAGGTTTTTAATATTGCGATCATGTTACAAAAATAATTATTTACTTCATTCAAATATGTAAAAGCTTGAAAAATATTACTGGTTACGAAAAATTGTTCATAAAAAGTGAAGATGATTGAATGTATTCTCCATTAATTATCATTTGCTTTGAAATTATTTCGTTTCGTATCATTTCTATCAAATCGTATTGCTGCGCTTACTTCTCAATACTGAGCCAACAGGCAGCTTCCAATTTGAAAACTCATCTTGAGAAGATCGAATCCATTCCATATTTCTTCATGGGAGGGCTGTTTGCGTTTCACCATCCTCCACTATAGCGAATGCGACCCACGGCGGATGAATTCTTCTCCGGCCAAGTCATCGACACGTCCGAAGGCTGGCAATTCCTTTTCATTTCCAAATAAAGTAATATCGATTTGAATCGGCGATTTGTCTCACTTATTACGGACTTGCTATGTAATTTATACCTTTGTAATAACACCTTCAGTCAGGACTTGATTCAATAATACTGCTTAAGAATGAAATCTCGAGATTCTCTTAGTAGGTTTTATGTGCATAACGTTATTTATATTTTACTTTATCATCTACCTAGTATCTAAAAAACATTGTAATCGTGAAAATTTTCGATTGACACATTTTGGAAACGCTACCAGGGAAATGGTGTTCTTCTCTCCATTTGTGCATAGAAATTTTAACTTAACAGATGAATTAGTTTGATTCATATTTCGTGTTTATAAAAATATATCTATTTGTCAATGAAAGCTCAATGACATTTCATACGGTGATCAAACATTTCTTTTATTTTTAAACAACAGCTCCAGTTTTTTTCTTTATATTTTGTGTGCTGGAAGAATAATTGGTATTCGTCTTATCCACATAAGTGGTATGCCTCTGGAAAGTTTGGTATGAACGCAGTTTAAGGTAATTTCTGTCTAGTGCATTGCTACATCTACTGATGTATAATTTATTATGTAAACGCATAATATAGAGGAGTAATGCAGTTTGGATAAACTTAAACCCAAGGAATGGCACATTACGTCTATTATTTATTTGGCGATATTTATTCTTTTCTGTGTTTAATGTAGTCCTAAACAAGTTATTTTAGTCCCAAGTGGAATCCTTCATAATAATGTAAATCGCCTTTGACACCCAAACGTAGCATAAATTGACCATATAACTGTCATGATGTATACTTAATTTTCAGTTTATTTTAAACTTGAGAATTTTCAGAAGACAAAGGAAAAAAACAAAACATTTTGCTATTCAGACTGTGTCATACAAGGAGATGAATAAACAAAATCTACTTCTTGAACTGACATGTTTTGTTTGCTAGACCCTGAACAAGCATAATCTACAGAATAAAGCATTTTCATACGAATCTGATGATCATTTTTGTATTTTTATTGCCTTTGTCCAAGGCCGCGCAGGTGCGTTTGTGCGATGTGGCATTTCATCCATCTTGGATGCAACCCGCCGCACCGCGCTGATCCACCCGCCCCCGTCGCCATGCCTCGCTCTCTCGGCTGAGGGCCCTTCGTCGTTGTCTCCGCCGCCACACAGTGGACCAGGCAAGGGATTTTAGTTGCGTGCCTTTCGTTGCCTAACCGCATTTCTGTCGCACCACCACATTCTGGTTGAGGATACAATGCCAATTCTATTCATCTTCATAAATAATAATAAACTTCATTGTAAAAAAGTTACAATCTGCGTATGACCACGTGGATGACAATAAACTAATTTGCTCTCCGGAAGCAAGCTAGGAACCATCCCATCAATTCCGATTACGGGCCCTAAGTCAAAGGCGGATTTAACATTTCATCACACTCCTAAAATTAAAAATAGTTTGGTACTTGTAATATTAACGTATTTGTATTTGATAAAAAACAAAGTAATTTCAGTATAACTAATTGACACTTAAGAAAAGTATGCTATATGTTATGAGTATGTTAGTAAGATTGATGGCATAAGATCAGCCCAGAGATTGAAAGATAATGGAGAAGTGCACACCTCCACGACGCGACGTTGAGGACGGGCAAACGCTACGACAGATGAGCTTAGACGGAATAACTAGAAGAGCACCTTGCATTGCATTTCTGCGACATAGACAAGGTAGCTGTAGTCAAAATAAATGAAAAAAAAATGTTAACGTACAAGGGGATCTAGAATATGAGTCATAAATCAAAGATTTTATTTTTATTTTTCAAATGCTTACTAAAACGAGCGGTATTTTTTTAGGTGCAAGCGATTGCAGCTACATTTAATGGATCTCAATTTAAAATGAAAATATCTTCTAAAGTATGAAAAATTTGTGTGTCCCAAATAGTTACAACATTTAGTTCAGAATTTTTACCATCGTTTTAAAATGGGAATGTTATATACATAAAAATGGCTACATAGAGCTATGGTTCTTGACAGTACTCATTATTCAAAATAATTTTTATCATTCGAAACCCTATTCTCCTGTGTATAAAGATATCCGATGCACAGAGGAACTTCATTTTCAATCGAAACTGATTTTTTTGTGCGAGGCGCGCTTTTTCAGTCGTTCTGGCCCACTGTGCATCGCCTCGGTGGTTTCTCGAGTGCTGCGCAAACACGAAGGAGACTCGGGATTCCTGGGAGCTCGAGGTAGTCGCTCGCGCACTGGCCACTTGGCATTTGCATCTGCTGGAAAATCGTTGATTCGAAAATTCATCGTGCATTTTTTTGTTCTGTTTCGGCTGTTGGAAGAGGCACACGTGCTCCACTCGATACCGACGTTGAATCTCTGTTTCGCGTGTTCTCAACCTTACATTACTTTTGTGTGTGTTGTAGTGTTTGTCTTTTGGAGATGGCGTTTTCCATGGAAATTTTTGAAATACCTTATGGAACATTGATTGGGAGTGGTATGTTCTTTTTACCGATCGTAAGATATACATTCGAATACATTTTGTAATTGCAATTGTACTATAATGCACCACACGATCGTGGGATTCAATAAAATTTCATCATTAATATTACTTGTTGTATATAATATTAATGTATGTATTTTGTACGTAATAGGAGATACTTTTACAGAATATCATAAACTAATACTAGTAACATTAAACATTGTACATTTCGAACAAACTTCTTGTCCTTGAGATATACCGTTCTAGTTTTAAAATGAATCTTATTTCCTCGTGTAAAATATAATACTAAATTAATTAATTACAATCCCTACCAGTGAAATTACATGTATTTGCTGATCCGTTATTCTACAGAACTGTGGAGAGTATTTTTAAACGGAATCGTCTACTATGCTAGTTATATGTTCTCGGAAGGAAGAGAGGTGTAAAGGGCGCATGGTACCGGATGTGCAGGTATTGCAGAGAAAAGAAGTGCACCCCGTGTTGGTAGGGATCTGCGGAAGCTATCAAATCCCGCTCCTTTTGCTCGTGTCTTTTGAATTGAAGACTATCAAACGATCCCCCTCTGTCCGTTAAAAATGTTGCAGAGACCTGTCATTAATGGGCGTTGCTTACAACCTTCTCTAACTGCTTTTTCATAATGTAACCTGCATATGAAAGAGTTTCGAGAAGACATGTTTACATTTTTCTTCGTTCTATACTTCTTCCAACGAATTAAAAAAAAATCTGTCTTAAGATATTTAGAAGCACTTACGTAGTTTATCACGAATGAATATATCATAGTAACTTACAATGTATTCATTAAATTAAAAAATATTTGGGGAAATTGGATTCACAATAACTGAATGCATTGGCAATAACCAAAATTGGTTTCCCCTCATTTATGTTCGATATACATATAAACATTTGGTAACAAATATTCTTATTGTCAATTTTTAAAGAGTGATTAGTTAAATGTAAATTTATAATGACGAATTTATACTACCATCTGCTGGTCCTTTCAAAGACCTGAGGCTGTACTTAGATTCCTACTGCCTTTCCAAATTCACTTATTAATGAAATAAAATGAATACTTTCCTTATATTTAATACATCACTAGTTTAAACCAACGGTTCCCAAGATTTTTCGTATTGTTATTTTACTGAAGGTTTACTCCCAACCTATTCCCTTAATTTTAGCTTATTACTCATTTCATGCATGTCAGTTCCACCCTCTGGTAGTAATAACATGAATTGTGGTACCATATACATTAAAATGGCCGCTAAAAATACAACGTTGAAATATTTTTGCTCCCTCCCACTTAAGGCGCCCATTACTATCAAACCTATTTGTCAAACGAGTTTGACATGAGATTGTCTATTAAGTTTAACGTCAAACTCACAAACTTCACTCGTACGCGTTCACTGTAGTTTGCCAAAACTACATGACGAACCGAGTTTGACAAATTTGATCGTGCATGGGCGCCTTTAGAACCGTTGGGAATGCTAAATCTATGACCTTTGCAGAATGTCAGTGGACAACACATACCAAAGAGGAGTTGAAATTTAACCAGAATTTAACATCGAATATATTATACATTATAATGTAACATTCTTATTTTGTCCTCAAAATTTGTATCCCATAGTTTTTATGGACGTTTGAACAAAATTCAGTTTAAAAAATTGAATTTCGACAACTCTCAATTATAACTGATTATTTAAAGGAAACGAGGTTTCTGGAAGAAAATCTGTTCAGTGACCAGTACACGACAGGATATCGGCGACGCGTTGTGAGGAAAAATATATAGCGTCCACTGTTCCTGTTTATTTTTCGCGTAGGGGTTCTACTGGTTAATGTAAGTCACATCATTCAAAAGTCTAAATCTTTTCTTTGTCCATATTTAAATTACTTTATATATGTGAATAATTGGTAAGGACAATCTGTTTGTAAAAAAGAAGTTATTTATGGAGAAAGTAATATGGACTGTGAGCTCATTTGACTCCGTTCGTAAGCAGCACGACCAGCCATTAGTCCGTAGCTCCCACGACGTAGTTGCCAATCGAGGACACGACCAAGTTCGTGAACAAAATTTTGGATATATCTTCGGAATATAAAAATATTTTATAAAATATTATAGCTTTACATTTCTTAAAGTTTGTACATTTTTCAGGTGTGTTTAATAAATTCTTGACTCGTAAGAAACAAAGAATTTCATACAAATGTTAAATAGGCAAGTAGGAGTGTGCTTTAAAAGGTAAAATCGATATCAGCATATATTATTGCATCAATCTTTACGAATAGACGTTGAAAAGATTTAAATCTTTGTCGGCAGCTCTATCTTACAGGGTTATTACGTTCCTCATAATTCCTTTGTAAATCGTGTCTTGGAATGAGTTGGATTCACCTGGTTGTGCGGCCATCTCCCGCGTGGCCGGCCATTCCTTCGCTCGCGAGAAACAGTCGGCCAGTCGACCTGCCACCGCCGCCGCCGCCGCCGCCGAGGGAATGGGATGGGATGGGTTGAAGAGGGCGTGTGGGAGGGAAGAGAGGAGGAAGAGGTGAGAGAGAAGGAGGAGGTGGAGAAGCAGGAGGAAGGCGGGATCCTCCGCAGAGGCCAGTGCAGGTCCGTCCAGCCTCTTCCCTGAGAGATGGTATCTCGCTCCCGCTGCGACCTTCCCGCGCGCTCTGCCGCCGTGCCGCTCGGCCTCTCCGTCCGACAGCGACGCATTCTATCTCGTGAGATTTGTGGCGATTGTCTCAGTCGCTCCGGTGCATTCTTCTTCCTTCTCTCTCTCTCCCCAGAATTTGTGGAGATATTTGTCGGGCAATAGCTCCTATCTTTGAACGGAGTCGTGCGTTTCGCCAACATTTCTCGATTTTTCCTCGAGGCGTTTCGTTATTCCAACATTTTATGCGGTCTCTTCCGTAGCGAATACTTCGTAATCGGAAATTTCACTGGCTCGAACATAGCTCCTGGCGGATCATTACGTAATTATTCGTCGCCCAAAATATCCTCTATGTGCTCGGTCTTCGTGCGACCGAAGAGCTTCCTCAGCAGTTGAAAAGGAAAAAAAAACATATAAGCGTGTAATTCTGTATTCATTGATGTCTCGGGTAGACGTGATGATTGATGTGGGAATAGTCCCAGGATCGATTCCCGATGGGAGCAATAATTATCCGTGCCATGTCCAAAGTCGAGGTACGACAACATGCTGTACTAATCTCGGAAGGTGTAGACCTCATCACATAATGCACAAAAATGTCTGACCGAAGTCCTTGAGGTAATTACGGATTTATTTCAGTGCCCAGATCCTTGTTGGAGAAGACTCTCCAGATCTTTGCGTCCTGTACTCTTTGGAGAATCGCAGTGCGGTTTGCCGATGTTTGTGCAGCTGGCAGCTGCGAAGAGTCGGCTCTCCACTGCCGTTGGGTCGGGCGCTCTGTTGGCTCCAGCTCGTTCGTCGCGCTGTTTGCGCTTCCAATCTCCGTTGCATCACCTCCATGAATCGGACGTTCCGGCGCGGTCCGAGGACGCCGCTTACCTCCACTCTCGAGAAACAAGGTACACATGGAATTTGATCACAACTTCTTCAAGAAAGTGTATTACATGAACACAAATGCATTGAAGTATAATAATATTCGGTGAACAGAAGATGACTGAACAAGGCGTTTGCTCGAAAAAACTGGGTCTGGAGGCAGCAAAAATGCGGAAATACGAATGAACTAAATGTATTTGAAATATTAAGATGTGACTTCAAAACAGAGTAACGCCGTCAAAATCTTGCGATCAAATTTTTTTACGCTTACAATACTTGTACAGTGTACCGAGATTTGAGTATCCTGAAATCGGAAGCGAGATCCAAATACAGAGGCATGATAGGATGTCTCCAAACTGTTGGGTGTAACGTCCCAACCTTATAGTTCAGATATTGCTGTAAGGTTGGATGTCACATCCAAAGGTTTGGAGTAATCATTTCCTTCCTCTGTTTGTGTATCTCACAACCAAACTTGTTATCTCAGTGTGTATATTACAAGGTTAAAATAAACGATGAGGTACCCGTGTCCATTCAGTGCTTATAAACACGAGGGAAGTAAAATTTTGTTTTATTGAATTAATGTATATTATAGGAGAAGGATGACTGCATAACTCCTTATTCTTGGACAATTCATAGTATGTGCGTCATTCTGGTTGCGATACAACTATATAATTTTTAAGAGCAAAGGAAGAGAAAATAGTGTATCAAAGAAATCCCTTTACAGTTTTCGACCAACCTCTTACCAGCCCGTGCCGCTCCCTTGATTCGGGTCTAATCATGGTGCAGGGAGATGTAATTTTCTGACGCGTATTCTTGTTTCTAAGGTTCCAAGCGAGGTGCACATGAAAGGTGTAACACCACAAGGATTCTCATAGTAGAGGCAATATTTAAAAAAAATGGGAATTCATCAAACGCCCCTCCCCCTCCGCGTTATACATTAGTTGTATACATAATTAAAGTTAACATACATTTAACTCTTGAGATCAGAATAGGAACGTTTCGGCCTTCGTCAGATAATCAATACATTTTCTCTCGTGTTCAAATGCGTTATGTAAAATTTGATCGTTTAAATATTGAATACAATGGAAAACTGCAAGGTGTTACGAAGTTGTCCTACCAGGATGTAACTATCAATATTCTTGAGTCGCGATCCGTGTGATGAGAATGCTAATCCAGAACAATCTAGTATTAGACCTCGAGAGTGTCCATAGAGAGCCTCAGGAGTGGACCGCTTCTCGAGAATTAAGTTCTAAGCGTTTAGGAGCGCGGGGGAATTCGCATACTCCAAAAGGAATTTTTTTCTATATACATTAACAAGTTTATATCTTAATGTGGTGAGGTTAGGTCTCTAATGGAGTTTTGGGCACTTTATTGTAATAGTTGGAGGATTAAATTTTAATCCCATGTGTATTTTGAGTACTTTCTACTTGCCTCACTTGCCCCTTCTGCGAACTCTACGAGTTACCACTGATAAATATAGGCACGCCTCAGCACGTCTCGCGGGGCGACTCCCGAGATCCAGGGCTCCAAGTAACTTTGAAACATTTTTTTGCTACAAGTCGCCATTAAGTTACAAGCTATTGAGTTATTACGTATCTTAAAAAAGACCCATTACTACCCGCATATTACCATATCAACAAATCCTTTATCTTTAATATTTCGTGGGCGTAATGCTTGTTCCCTCGATTTTGGAGTTGCAGGAATAGGTTGTAGGTCGTGTATCGTTCATGCGACGACGAAGACCAATCATATCGCGCGTAATTATTTTGTCTATGAGCAGAGGCGGATCTAGTCCGTAATCAAGGGCAGGGGAGCTAACCAGGTAGCATTTTGTTAAAACATTATGGTTTTACAACACAAATTTTGTAAATATTAACGTTAAATAAAATCCATCAAAAATAATATACAATTAACAATATTTTATTATTAATAACAATAACAATTATTTATTAAAGTTATTAACATGGTATTATTAATTTTTTAAATTTGTAATATTAATAAAAATAATAACAACAATTATATTATTAATAACAATAACAATTATAACTAATAACAATTATGAATCTGGTAACACTTTTAAAGGTATGCCATTTATCAACTTCAATTATATCTGGTTAGAGTTCAGATCCGTCACTGTCTGTGAGGTTTTCTTGTGTCCCTATCTACAGTTTTGTTAGGAGGATGGTTTGGGAAGGAAGGTGTTAAGTGGTCGGAGACCGCATGGTTTTGTGGTAAGAGCGCTGAGTTGCTGGCTGGATGATCGGGGTTCGATTCTCGGTGGGGTGGAGAATTTTCATCACACCTCAACATCCAGACTGGCTCTCTACTCAACACGCTGTACAATGATTACCGGGTGTATACCGGCGTCAAACCGACCGGAGCGAGATGCTGGCCACATCTTAAATATACTCCTAGTACCTTCGTAAGCTCCCCAATTAAAGCTCATGATTTATCCGAGCGGGTGTGTTGTGGGAGAGTTTGACGTTGAGTTCGGGTGGTCGTAGAGATGGAAGTGATTAGCTTGACAAAGCATATGGGGCTGTCTCTTATACACATCTAGNGCGCGGGAAAACCTCAGCTGAAACTTCATCCGGCCAAACGGAGAATGAAGGGATTGGAGCCTTGAGGATGTCTAGTGCGTATTCATGGCAAATACATTCGGTGCCAATTGCAGAAAAGAAATTAGGTTTGGGGTTACGGCGTTGAGGTTGCAGAATCCACGCACATCCCCTCTCCTCTATGAGTCTGGGTATACGCCACAAAACTTCTGCTTCTGCTGCTATCCCTCCCACCCTTCCTTCTCTCACATACTAAATAGTACAACGTGATTCTTCACTTGCTGTGGAGCTCTTCCAAACCGATGAGCTGTGAAGCGTAACGTTTTGTTGGTTTCTCTACTAAAATAATTAGTTGATAATACAAAAGGGTTTGGATCCTTATTTTATAATTCCTAGTTTCAGGAGGTTAAAATCAAATAAATATTGCTTCTTTTCTCCCAAAATGGGACTATCCTGTACTCGAAAGACACTGATACGTTTTCTGTCTTCTGGTGAGTTTCATTCTTCGCGACTGATCGTAGCGACTGATGTAGTTTGTATTGCGGAGACAGGCATTCACTAATTCTCAAGCAGGTTTCCCGGACAAGAGTTCGGAGTATCACTGCTTAATAAGTTAAGTCAATTTTTTTACAATTGAACTCATCACATACCTAATTTTTGTTATCCATTTGACAGTGTAGTGGAGGGGTTTTGAACCAGTAGCGTTCGTGCATCTAACGATGCCCGTGGCGAGAGTCGTTTTGGACACCCCCTCTTCTCAAATTCCAGCCACAGTACGCAAACATGTTTGGGTGCAATGTTAAAAAAGCGCGTATTAATAATGAAACAGTATTTGCATTTGTTGGGATACTCGGCTATTAATTTTACTGCTATAATAAAATTAGAGTATGTTTTAGCTTACATTTTAATATTGTTTATGGTGACCATTGGAGGTCCCTGAGAGATTTAGACCCGAAAAAAAACCACCCTCCGCGCTCCCGCCTTAACCTTCTTTAATTAAGAATAGTGAAATTCAATCGAGTTATAAGAAAATTCTGTCATCTGAATTACCATGCATTTACATTTATTTGTTCCTATTAGTAGTGTTATTTTACAGAAAATAATTTTTCTTATTCAATAAAAGTACTTTGTGTAAATGAGGGTGGTAATAAAGATAATGACGTTAAATACAGTGAAACTTCCATTAACGGACACGTCGTAATATAGCGGACACTTCTCTATAGAGGACATTGTTCACTTCCAGCCATTTTATTCCACGTTAATCAAAACTTTTCAGCACTGAACACTTCTCAATAGTGGTCCCATGAGAGTAAGTTGTAGAAAAGTTTCACTATGACTGATTAACATAAAAGTTACCACAAATTTCGGTTATACAAATGTAGGAGAAGGTTGATAACTTCAATTCAGCTCAGTTATTTCAGCAATTAATTCATTTCATTATTTTTAATTCTTCGGTTAATGGAAAGAGATTGCTTTTCATTAGTACAACGTAAACAAGTTAAATTGAAAAGCAGATTCTTTCGTAAAGTCAATGTAATTTATTTAACTATGCTGACGTATCGATAGCCCACGTTATCTTTCCCAGGTCTTAGTTACGTATAACGTAACATTATATTGCCTGTATCCAAGAATCTGGTTTTCAATTTATTACCGTGGTAATAAACATCCCTGTAAGTTTATTGAAAAAAATATAAACTATATCAATCATTAATCCTTTATTATTTATGAAACTTTTAATAGTGGGAACGAGTGTAAAATATAAATTAATGTGTTTAATTCGAAGAATTGTTACTATACTCCTTTGAATGGAAATTTCTTTCATGAGACTCAATTATAGATGCAGTTCAATTTCTTTCGCCGATTGTGTGTTAATATATTGAAAATGTCGGATTTTAATCAAGGTTACTAGAGGTTAATTATCGTCTTTGGGAGCGGAAGTTAGTGTTCATTGTATTGCCTGTACACGCGTATATTAACGACGTTCCCCCCTCAAAGTTCGTGTGCCGTTGTTTGTAAGCGTGTGTGTATCTGTATAGTGTACGTTTTCTTTCATCGCACAACGTAAAATTTTCAGGCAGTTTTTGTGGCACTTGCATCTATTAAATGTAATTACTAATTAAGTATATCTCGCTTTGTAGAGATATGTCGGCTTTCATACAGGCTCCCAATCATTGACTTGTTTCTAAAAATCGAAGTTTTAATTAAAAATTTGTAAGTCATAATATAGGAAATGCGCAGTGCAGGAAATGCGAACTAATAGGTCCTGTTTTTTGCACACGACTCTGGTTGTGAGATGGTCGTGTTCGATTTTTAGACAGTTGCAGAGAAACGTATTCAAAAAGACTTCAACCAATTTGAGGCACAATAAGACTTTTTTCATTGTGCAACGATTTCCCTTCCAACATCTCAGGTCCAGAATTATACGGTTATTACGATTTGTAGCTCTTCGACGCCGAAATATTTCTGAAAGTCGGAAGAGTAAAACAACAAACGCAGCACTTGACTGCTTTTCGAAAATGAGAATTATGTTTGAGAACCGGCAAAGAGAAAAGGGACGCCTGACCGCCGTGTGCAGTCGAGAGCATTGTTGTGGGTTGCTTGAAAGCGTAGATACGCGTACAATACCAGACGTCTGCGTATTGGAAACTCCAGTAGACCGAGGGCTTATGTGGAGTGTCAGCGATGCGTGTATAAGTCGAGAGCAGAGGGAGCGTCTGGTCTCAAAGAGCGTCCGTGGAGGAGACTCGCCGGTATCTTTTACTGAGAGCTTGTCTCGCTTTGTTCGTCCTCTTGCGGACGCGTGTGTTCACGAGTAAACAGGTCCTGGGCTCTCCGGCGCGTGTGCGCGGCTGGGAAAGAACACGGACTGCCAAATGACGAGCTCGCGGTCGATGTTAACACGTGGTTTTGGGCGTTTCAAAACAACAACAACAACAACAATTGCGTTTGTTTTTCTCGCTCTGGGATGTCTGTTGGCATTGTTCTTCATTGGTATATTTGACAATACGAGAAATTGAAATTATATAAAAATCTTTGAAATTATATTCTTTGTGCCGCTTACAACCCGTTTTATAAACAATCGAAAGAAGTCTAAATGATCTGGAACAAAAGTTCAGTGTCCGGATGATTATTTTGTTTTATACAAGTGGCCGAAATTTGTCCGAACTAGTTGAAAATTTTGAACTTAACGTAATTTATGATTTCTTCAAACTGAGTGAAAATTTACTTCGGCTTCCTCGACTTACAATTCCTGAGATGCTTACGATGTGTCGATTTTTCTTCATTGAAGAAAGCGAGTCTTGTCACATTCACTGTGTAAAAAATCGAAATTATTTACTGATCTCTTTCGTTACATTTCCTTTATTTGAGTTGATGTTGCAAATAAATAACGTTTCTTATCCGTGCCACTTAATATGTCAATAATACCACATCGAAAATAATACCTGGTGGGCTTCCGTTGCGGCTCATCGCCTGCACGCTTCGCGGTGTTCCAATGGAAGAGGCAGTTTTTTTTATGACGAAAGGAAGATTGAACTACTTTTTTTCACGGGTGAACAAATTGCAAATAAAGTGTGTCTTAAATAAATAGGAATATGTTGCGAGGGATGATAAAAAAAAGGCATCGGAACACTCACGTTGTTGATTAAATTACATCTATGCTAATTTTCATACACTTGTTTTAATTAATGCTAAAGATAATAAGTTTTAATTCATTCATAATATTTTAGACGCTCTTATTAAGACAATTCTGAGACGAATCGTGACGTCATACGATCCAAACGAAAGTGGCATTTAGCCTACATAATAGTGGGACAGGTTGTGGGTGCGGAGTTTTCCCGACTTGGATTACAACTAACCGTCGGTACATGACTGACTATGAGTGGTGGATCAAAGGCTTTATTATAGTGTGGCCTAGATCTCCAGGAGTTATAGAACATTTAGAAATTTTGGTGCAAAATGATGCATTTATAAGACAATTTATGTTTCTGTAAGATTTTTTCTATCTCGTGCGAATAATAGTCCTAAGAACCAAACATTATTTTTATTACGAAATACTAGAAAATTGTATTTTTTTCACTCACGTTGAAGGGTGTGGGTTCTCGGTATCCCCCCTGTAAAATGTCTATTGTTTATATACCCTATCCATGTAAGTAAGACGACACTGCTTCTGCTAATCGAGAGAGCACCCTTCCTCTTCTTGCGCGCGACGCCATGCTTCTTCGGCGCGCGGCGCCGTTGGCGAGTTCCGCGATTCGAGAAGAACTCGACGCGAATCCGCCGTCCGAAGACGCTGCCCGGTGCACCGCTGCGGCTCCGGAGCAGCGCCCGCCACTCAGCATTCCTCCAAGTCCCCGCCCCCGCCCCCGCCTCCCGCCCGCGCCACCTACGCCGTAGTCCCTGCGTCCTCGCCGAGGATACCTGCACCGCGTGGCCTCCTTTCCTCGCTGCGCCGCTCCGCTCCGCGCCGGGCCGTAGCGTTCGCTCGCTCACTCTCCGCAGCCAAAGAGCAACGAGGGAAAGACTGTACCTTCGCCGCGCTTGTTTACCTACCTGGAGATCTCGACGGCGGAGAAGAAGAGTGGTGGCGACGGCGGCGGCGGTGGAGCCCGCCAGGTATCCAGTTCCCGGCATGCCCCACACCCGGCCAGTCTCAAGATCGTTTTCTTTCCCGCCGTCGTTGCCAAGAGAACGAGCTCCGCTCTCCAGTCGAGAGTGAGACGCTGAGCGGAGAAGGTAGCGGCGTGTGTGTTGTGTGCCCGAGTCGCGAGTGGGGCGTGTTTCTCCTCGTCTGTGGTGTCGGACGCGCTCGTGTCACGCTCACGCCAGCGGTCGCCACGTGCGCGCGTGCTGGGTTCTCACGTCCGTCCGGAAATCCACGACAATGTGATGCGGAGTGCCAGCTGTTTGCGGACGAGACATTAGGTTGCGGAAGAAAGCTGTGGGCGGAAAACACTACGGAGGAGGTGGATCTCGCAGGTACACGGCGTTCAATGCTAATGCTTCAAGTTGGCGTCTCTCTTTCCGTGGATCTGTTTCTACTCGTAGACACCTGCTAATGTTTGCGTTTTCAAAAATCTTTGGAGTGGTCATGATACAGGCAAGAAAATCCTGAACTCGCCGACTTTTCGAATGTATTATATCTTTCATCGGGGCTTGTTATAAAATTTACATATCTTTCTTACGTGTGGTTAGCAGTGTAGTGGTGAAGATGTGTTACGTGTGGTGCAGGGGATGTTCAGGGGGCCACATATTGCAGGGGATGTTCAGGGGGATTTGTGTAACTAACTCTGAGGAAGGATGGAATATATCCGGAGAGTTGGCATGTATCATGACCGATCTGATGTGGTCTCTTTCCATCAACATCCATGATCTAAATTTCAAAACAGATTCTTTCTCGTTTTTAATTCCAAGAACCTTGATGTATTCCTATTCTCGTAAGTGAATATCACACCTATCACTTCGCTCTCCCCTTCTGACAGTTCCCCATCTCTCTCTCTCTCTCACCGACTCGAAAATTTCCGCGCGTCCGTACGACTTCTTCTGAAGTCGCACCTCCTCTTCTGACGAGGTCAGTGGCGAGGCGGGGAGGAGAGGCGCGCGCCCACCCCCTGTCGTCCTGTCCACGTATGCAGCGGGTCGGTGGTGAGCGCACGGGACGGCCGCTTTCCGCGTCACGGAGCATGAAACCGTCTGACGAAGCAGAGAAAAGTACGCGCGCGCCGACCAACGCTACGATGGACGAATACGAGGTCCGGAGTCCTAGCAGTAATTGCCGAGAGCGATCCTACTAGAGTATTATCTCTAGTCGTCTATTTTCTATGAATCACCCGTGAATTCCAAAGAAGAATATTATTTTGCTGTAACTAGAAAAGGTGTCGTAGTCACTCCGGATATGTCAGGTTAATTGGCTGTCATTTGTCGACAACAAGTGGTGGGGGAGGTCTTTTTCTATGAATTTTTCTAGGTGTATTTTCTATGAATAACCCAACGGCGGTGGGGTACTGATCATATTTTCACCGACCACTTTGTTGTAATTAGAAAAGTATTGTTGTTTACCCCGATATGTCAGGTTATGAGGCTGACATTTCTTAGCGATAGGTGGTGAGGTTAACCTTTTCGAAAACATGAAGTCGTGCCCCTTAAAGCGACGTGTTTCTATTTTAAATGCTCCCGGCACAAGCGAGGTGATTTACAAGTATCTCCTTCGCGATGTATGCCGACTGGATCGAAGTGTATCAAACTTATCAAAGTGTTGGTGACAGACTTCGTGTATTTCAGCAAGTAATCTCCATAATTTACGCGATTTTGTAATAAATTGATATACCCGTGCGAGATATCATAAGATTTATTCGAACCTCTACCATCTTGATATTTTACGGTAGATACAAATGTTTATGAAATCGTATTATGAATCTATATTCAGGTAACAAATTAGCTGAAATCGTAGCACGAAAAATTCTACAACTACCAACATATCTACTTACCAGAAATACAAAGATATTGCTGACAACTGATATTGCGCAAGTTTATTGCGTTTGTCTCTCACCATTATCTTAGCGCGAAATTCAAACAGCATGAAAATAACGACAATGTTACCGTTTACAGCCATAGTAATATTGTAATATATTATACGGAAAAAGTTAGTGACAAAAAAACTTCACCTCCCTAAAAGGTCTTATAAAGTCATAAAATAATATTGACTTCCTGAAAAAATGAATTATTGAAACATAGTTTGTAATTACGTAAAAAGTCTTAGATACGACTGCGTTAATGGACCTTACCCCCCCCCCCCNTAAGATACCGTAAGTTTCTAGTGACCCCACTTAATTGTCTCACATAATTTATGCACAGTCCCTAATTAGACGTTACTGGTCGTGTAAGTGAATATTTAACTCCTTAATGTTACTCTTAAAAACACTATGGATGTGAGTACTCCATCGTAGAATGCGAGATCCAAATTCAGAGGACGAAAATGATTTATCTAAATCTTTGGATATGACATCTCAACCTTATAGTACGGATACTATAAGATTGGGATATCACGACTAAAAGTTTCTTTCCTCTGAATTTGGCTTTCACTTCTCAATGTGTTATAATTTAAAAGTATGAAACTGTTTTCGCGGGAAAGTGCAACCATCCCACCCCATTAGCAGAGTCATTGTTCGCAGACTGGCTAGTAGCTGCCGGTCTAGAGCGGGAGTTACGTTGGTCGCCTTAAACCAATCGACACACGAGTAATTAGCCGTGATTCTAGAGATGATGTCCCAGATGAGGAAGCTGTGCACTTGTGCTGGACCGGCTCTTACAATTAGTCCGAGTCGTGTTGCTTCGTGGTGGCCGATGCCGCGGCCGGCGCGGACCGCGAAAGGCGGGGAGAGCCAGCGTCCTTGGGTGGCGCCAGAGCGCGCGGGCTGCGGGCTGGCAGCAGCTGCGGGCAACGGTGGCGGTGGACTTACCGCTCCGCCCCGCACCGCCGCCCCTCAGCCACGCTCTGCGCACGATCTCCGCCAGTGTTGCCAGGTTCAAATCTGAAAGGTTATTTACGAGGGGTTTTTTGCGGTTTTGTTTCGAAACAAAATAGTGTTTTACAAAGCTTTGTTCAGCCATTTATGTCGTTTACTTGAGGCGTGTTTCTGCTGTTCATTTAATTCGAAGAGAACACTTTTTAGCTTATCACAATAATTCACTATAATCACTATTTGTCAGAGGAGCAAAATAAATGTTCCACGCGATTAGTTCAAGTAATATAGCGTTATTTTTCGATTAAAACTATACAACGTTCTTTATTAATTTTTATCTACTCCAATTTTGTTCAAATATTAAACATTATTTTATTTTTTAATCGAAGAGATTTTACTTATTCAAATTAATTATGTTCTTGCAAATCATAGCAAATTTGATTGTCAATTAGTTAGAGAAGTTGAAGTATCGCACCAATGAATTTGCGGGATGTGTTTAAGTTGATAGTTATTGTTTAATTACTAAGAGAAATGTAAATACAAATAGAATGCTCATCATAAAATTACTTTCGCCTTCTTGGGTTAGTAATCTTCCGTATCTTTTATGCAGATGAAGCTTCTTCCCGTTACTGAAATATTGTATTTTAGATTCAGTTATTAATTCAATGAGTCGTAAAAGTTACAGTAATTTGAAACAAAAATAACACAATATGTGGAGTTCGTTTGGAAACGATAGTCTTATTCCGTTGCTAAATGCCTAGTATTAGTCTAAATTTTCTTCACTCGTCTTCGACAAAAGTTTGACGAAGTACATAAAGTGATATATGCCGTCCTTTTTGCTGGTGTTTTTCGTAAACTTGATAAAATTGTTCTATTTTCAAAACAGTTTACAGACTTATCTTTATAACTTCAATTTTTATATTCATGTAAAGTTTCTTTTTTAGAATTAGCAATTCTCATAATTCGTGTTCCCAATTCAATTGTAAACCACTATCTGACAACACTGAAGTTGATCCGCCGACGCTTCCATCCCACTTGCACTGTTCCTCGTACGAGTTCCGCATTGCCTCAGCGCGGGTCGACAACTTGTTTACACGTTCGACGCGTCCAAAAGGTCTACCTTTCCAGCGAGATGGGGAGACGGTAAATAACTAACTGGACGAAGAGTGTAAGTGCTTTGGATTACAATGCAACAGTCAACTCGCCCTGTGTGAATGTTAAGTTATAAAATAAAATAGGTGGATTCTGATTTTCATTCTCTTTATTAACGAGGTAAATAGGAACTGAAATGTAAAAATGACATAAACTTAGGTGTATATGTTTTATTTCGTATTTAAATCCTGTCAGAATGAGCCGAGTAATAAGAGTGATATGTATTTCCTGTAACACGTAGTCCTTGGGATTGGATGAACAAACCAAACGAGTTCTATTGTAACTTGCCGACGTTTCGAAGTGTATCATCAATAATACCACTTTACTATCAAAAGTTTAGTGGGTTTAGTTTAGTGTATTAAAGAAATGTGGGTGTTGATAAAAGAATAAAAATAATAATTGTGAAAAAAAATTTGTTTCTTTCACGTGATATGAAACCTCGACAATTCTGTGTTAATGTTTGTTTTATTCACTTAATTTATCTAATATTGCAGTGAAATATTTCCATTTCAATAAAAAAAAATTCCTGCAATGATCCGAGACAAGCCACCCGCACATATTATCGAAAAGGAAAATAAAGGAACTGCTCTAAAATTTCGATTAGTCGTGTTTGGTATCACTTCTCATTATTTTGTACTTCGATTTCAATAATATCATAGCTTTAAGATATCTTTCTGAAGATATGAAATCATTTTTCAACCAGATATATTCAATAGGGGACTTAAGAGCATCGCGGATGAGTCGGGAGACGGATTAGTCGGGTCCACGTTATAGGTAGCTAGAGACAGTGCTATTTGGAAAATAGATAGACTACATGTTAATGACCAATCGAATTCGGAGGTATGGCTTAGACTAACCCATGATGTATCGGTTTATGCACTTGTGTTCCAGCTTTAGGAGCGGTGGTCCAGACCCCGGCGGACCCAAATGTAGTGATGAACAGTATGATGTAGTGATGAGCGTAGCGAGTATGTTGCAGGTTTTTTCGGGATTATCCCTTTACCGTTGCCATTAATCCTCTCTTTCACTCACTTATTCATTCATTCCTTCTCCTACTTTTGTTTATGGGAATCCCCATTGCGCAGTCTCCCCGCATCCAAAACAGTGCCGTGAATAAATAAATTTGCTCTCAAAATTATAGTAGTAAATACTCAAGACATAGCAGTAATATATAGTTAACATTGGCGCTATCCTATTCAATGTCTGATCAACGAAGTAAGAAAATTATTTAAACGTTTGACTTTACATTCGACCTTTTTAGTAGTCGTAAATTTTATGTTCAGTTGAAATTATTTTAATTGAAAATAAAATTTATGTCGAGAATAAAATAAACCGAAAAGGTAGAGTATAAAATTAAAAGTACACTTATTCCCTCTCAAAAAACTATTGAAGATGAGAACTGAAGTTTTTAATGTTGGCTTTGTATTGTATGCACTAAATTCCGATTGTGTGATTTTTCGATTTCCGAAGGCGTGAAATATGTTTTTTTGAATTTTCGCAATATCTCACCTGGTATTGTGTGTAAACGTTACACCGTGATATCGCCGTGGTGCATAAGTATTTTTTGCTTATTTTAGACCTGGGGAATTATTAAAACTTTTAATCGACATCTCGTTTCCAATTTTTGAGAACAGTTTTGGGGTTTTCAACAGGATTTCTGTGAAAACGTAAATAAGATATCTATTAAAAGATTTACATTGATTTTTGACGCAATTAGAAAATTTGAATAATTTCTTAATTTCGGGCGAAGCGAGTCTGCGGGTTCTCTGTTATTATATACTTCGCGTAGTAGTTTTGTTATATGACAAGTATTTTCAAAATCGGGGTTCAGAACAAAAGGTTACTAGTTGTAAAAGAAATGAATAAAGAGATAAAAACTAAAAGGTACTAGGATTCGGCGAACTCGATTCTTTGTAAACTATATTTCATCACAGAGCGTCAATCATATTTTCAATGGCTTTCTTATAGCAGACGCACACTGCGATAACTCGTAACAACGCGGCTGCCGTTTGGACGCATTCGGATGAATAAAACATGAAAAGAAGGGAGGGGTAACGGACAAAGGAGTTTGTTAAAGAGATGTGTGAATATACTGTTCGGCAGCTCTACGCACTTTACAAGTATATTTTGTAATAACTAATTTTTATCTTATTGGATAATTAATTTTAGCGTTTTGTTTAATTTTCACGTGTTTGGTATCAGATAAGAAAAAAGAAGAAAAAATACTCCCTAAATTCTTGAGAAGTATCTTCATCTTCATGCGTCAGGTAGTGAATCTCCCGTTCTGCTCCCTTTCGACCCCAAAATTAATGAAATTTACCTCCATTTTCTTTCATTCAATCAAGTGTTTTTTCTGCGAAAGCTAGGTCATGATTCACAAGCATTTAATTTGCGTTTTGAAGAAATTCCCAAAAATCAATAAATACATTATTATTCCGGGTTGTTGTGTAAACTACAATAGCGTGTATAAAGGTATTATCGTTTGTTTTGGTGACACCTGCAGGCATGTCCGAAATAGCGTCCAGGAAACGTACGATAATTCTTTCAAGGAAGTGGGGTCAAAGGAAGCGGACTGTGGGATGAGGAAGGTCTTAATTTTATGCAACTCTTGAGCTTTATATGTCAGCTGCAGACAGCTGTGTTGATGTTTCTTGAGGTTACGATAACAAGTGGAGTTTGAGAGAAATTACTACAAATCAGATTTGCTTTTCCAGATTTCTTGTGATATCTGGATACCGCCACCGAATGCTGAGTTCAATAACAAAATCTTAATGAATTAAAATATCGTTTATCTTTCTAATACTATGGCTAAGTTGGTTACAGGCTCCTTGTGAAGAGGTTTCCTTTCATAATTATTAGTGAATTTGACAACGATTTACTTTATGCGATTTCACAACCTTTCCAGAAAGTATACACTACAGACCAAATAACTCGAGCGCAGCACGATAACTGTATATTGTACTATTCCGAGAGGAGAAACTCATTATGCTTGTTTTGTAGCGTTAATCAATTCTTGAGCTACCAAAACAGTTGTCAAGTTCTCATACAGTTGGCAACATGAAAATGGGGTGTAGGCGTTTTTAGAACGGACGGAATGACGTAATGATTATTCCATCTGACCACTACTTCCCATGTGTTATCCCACGAGAAAAGTTTACTAAAGGTTAACATAAATAAGCCCAGTAGGGATAATCGATACGTATAGTAACATTTACTATTAAATTTTAATTTTATTTAATTTGTTTTGTAATTATTTTACAATAGCGTTACATTATATTTTCCACAACTACAGAACTTGATAGTCCAATTACAGTAGTGAATATACACACGGGCAATTAAATTACAGAAAATACGTTACAAACACAAACACTCATAATACGAAAAAATAAATAAATGTTAAATTACCTTAAAATGATTAAAATATTGTTTAAGGATCATGAGACAGTAGTGTGATACGTGTTAATGTATTATTACTATTTTCATAGTGTTTCAAAGAATTGCTGAATGTGCCAGTGAATTGTATTGAAAAAAAATCCTTTGACAATGGACTTACAAAGAAAATCAGTCAGCAACTAATTTTGATGCGATGGGCAATTAGTTGTATTGCGATGTTTCTGTTCGTGGAAAATATTAGCTTGTGTAAGCGTATTATATTAAATACACATTATATACACACGTAACATATTATAAAGTATTTTGTTATAGTAATAATCGGATAAATGTATTACTATACTTAAGCTATCTGTTTTAAGTTCAAAGTGATAAAATGATTTTTTAAATGATTTATCGAATGTTTAATTATAGTTCTAACGAGAAATGTGTGAAATGAAGAACTATTTAAAATTTCATAATTATTTAATTTATAATTATTATAAATTAAATAAAAACTAATAAGAAATTAGCATCTGTCAGATTCAAAATAAAAGGAGCCATGACTGAAATTAGGTTTTATTTATAGAGTTTATTTTTAATACGCTTTGACTGTATGGATCAAATTTTGTTCTCAGACCCAATAAAACAAATCTTCCCAGAAGAAAATTTCTGATCTCGGCAAAGTCTGTGGTTTGTATCTTTAATCCAATGCTTGGAAATAAGAATAATCAGTGTCAATAATTCAAAATTAGACATCGTTACCGAGGTGTTTCTTAGTTTTTGAAATGAAATTTCTTCCACAGATCGTGCATAAATGTTGGACTTTCTGCCGTGTCATTTTAATCACGGTTTTTAAGATCAAGACCTTATCATCTCTAATGATTGGTAGAGTCGCGAGCGTTGTGCGGAGCCTGAGAGGAACTCCACTCTTGGGTGGCCGTGGATGGCGATCTCCCTCTCTTGGTCTGTCTGGAGAAAGGCGCGGTATGGGCGCCTCAGCACGACTCTTGCCTGTTGCGCTCGGGGCCGCCGCGCCGAGCCGCGATGTGCGACGTTGCCACATGTTTGGCGCACCTGGAATCGAGAGCGCGTGTGACGGACGGGACGTCGAAGACACATTCCCGACGCACGTGCTCGCCTTGGGAGCCGTCCCGCACTTGCAGCAGGGTTACTCTGGCGACGACCATCAGATCAGCTCATGGGTGCATCGCGGCTCGAATGAGGAAATGTAGTGGCAGATTTTACTGAATCCCCTTACCTGGCCCGGGTTTGTCTACGGTTCTCCTTCGCGTGGAGGCGAAGATTTGTTAGTAGTACGTATTTGTTAAATTACTGTTCTTCTATATTCTTTTCAGTGGCGGATCTATGGGGGGGCGGGGGTTAAGGGGGACTTAGCTCCCCTCCCATTGGACCGGAACTCTCAACAGATAAAGGCATACTTTGCCACTTCAAACAATTAATACATTTGGTTACTCTTTAATATTCTTAAATGTTGATTATATATTTAATTACGAATTTTATTTACAGACAATATTTATAAAATTTGTGTTGTAAAACTATGATTTTCAAACAGAAATATTCCCCAGATCCCCCTCCCCGGTAAGCCCCCTACCCCTATTCACTACGGTCTAGGTCCGCCACAGATTCTATTTGTTGATATTCTGTAGATATTATAAAAATAGCTATTTTTGTTTTTATTGTATGGGGACCGGAAATGTCAAATCCGCCTCTACCTTTGGGCCCTTTGATTAGAATTAATGGGATGGTCCCTTGCTTGCTTCTGGTGAGTAAATTAGTTATTTGTCCTCCACCTGGTCATAAGCAGTTTGCTACTGCTTTTTGGGCAAACTTATGTATTAAAGCAACAGGTCTCGTTCATTTTTATTGTATAATATTTTTTATGATATTGTATCGGTTTTTGGGTCCACGAAGAGTAGGGAGAAGTAACTTATTAAAGCAATGATTGAATTGATTTAAAATGCGATGGAAAGTTTAGTCTGTTTAATAATTACACTATTTTTACGCTCACACTCAATACTCTTACAAATAATAAACTTTTAAAAAGTTTCTTGAAATGTAAACTACATCAAATAAAACCTCAGACTTGTCCAGTTTATTTGTAGCTAATCAGTAATATTTAACTCAAAAGTCAATGTGTAGTTTATAAAATTTTTGGGTAACCAATAAAAAGAAACATTAAATCTTCGCGCAGTGTGAGTTTCTATATCGAATCACTCGGTTTGAATTGTGAGGTTCTTACCGGTGTCAAACAGTTTCGGGAGCTCATTGAAATTGTCACGAAAAGCAATTACAAAGAATTTTCGTCGCGTTCCGGTATTTTGACTCTTAAAAAGAAAATATCGCTATTTCAAACACTTTCCACAAAGAATAACAACAGACTTACAGTTCTAATATTCTGTGCTTTGTGTTATTACCCTCATTTAGCAGTTTCCTCGCTTTATGTAATGGAAGATTTTGCATTTCCGACATTCTGTGTGAGAAAGTATTTTTGGAAGGAATTCGAATATCTTCTGATTGCCTGAGAACACTGTAGATTTTTCGTAAACTGCCTCTTTTTGATATTGTAGATATTTTATCTGATTCTCAAACAATACTCAGCACTTGTAAATGTTTACCGAGGACATTGAAATTGATGTATTTTGGTTTGATTGACAATTCGCAATATTTAGCTACAGATATGCTAGGCCATTTTATAATAGGATCTGCGAACAGCAGTTTTTGGAACTCCTCTTCTTGCTGACTTTATATCTTGATTCGTCAGTGCATATTCGGACAGCTGCAATAGTCTGAAAATTCCAGACGTCAGCGTCTGTTCACCTGAACAATAGTACACGCAATGAGTGGCGAAAGAGCCGCCTCACGTGCGCTAGAATAAGGAAACTTGTACATGAGCCATTCCAGCAATTCGCTGAAAACATTCATTTTGTTTCACAGAAATAATGTTCTCGTTCTTTAAGTTTTACGATTGCTTTAAGATTCTCTTGATATTCCAATGCTTGTAAGCTCGTAGGGAATATTTCAACAATACTGTTATTTACAAAAATGTCATGCATCAAATGAATTAAGCAAACACAGCTTTCGACTTAACCGACAAAAACATTTGAATGAGTAAAATGTGTTGGTACCAAGGGGTCTCCTTGATTGATACAATACGTGTATACTTTACATTATTGAACGATTGGATATATCATTTTGAAATGCTATCGTATTGTAATAAACTTTATCTCGCTTCGTCTCTTCTTTATCGCATCGTTATAGAGTTAGCATTCGTTTCTATTTCCAGAGTTATCCTTACGGCATCATTCCGAAATTTCTAGAACTATCATACGACGATAGTACCGGTGACCCGTTGACTGATTATTTAATAATAGTTTCCTGTATTTCATCATTGAAACGTATTATTTTCAAATGTAATTGCAGCAATTGTCATCAAATAAATCACTATATACCGTTTATTGAACAAAACTAAACTCTCAGTTCGGTTTTTATCGGACGTAACTTAATTTTTGTGCCTTCGTACATTAGTTTGCATTCTTGGTTTCCACGTCAACACAAAATACCAGGACACAAAACTCTTCGTAATTAAAAAGAAGATGGATACAAAGTGTTATATTTGTTAGAAATGTAATAAAGAATTATACTTGATGTTATAAATCTAAAATGCAATATTATTTAGGATGTTGTGTGTAATTTACGAATATTTTGCGAACCCGTCACGTCCTACCGAGTGCAGAGCAAGGCGTTCGTGTTGCTATCGCGCATCGCAGTCACCAAAGGGTGGCTTTTGAGTTCGTGGGTATATTGTATGCCGCCCTTTCTGGTTACTACGGTACATACATATTTCTACGTAATATTATACTTATTATAACCAAAATAATTTTCAGATGCGTGGATGAATATTACTAGCTAATCCAGTAGCAGAAGATTGACGTACTGTTTGTTGCAGAGTATCCGCTCCTATCGAGTGAACTTTCACGCGAAAAATAAAACAATTACGAGTTAAATTTCACACAACATTCTCACAGAACAAATTGATCGATCATCTCTAGAACGAGTGGTAATGAGTCGTGATAAAAATAATAACTCACTGCGGTTCCGTTCATATTCCTTGATTTTGTCAATCAATGCATTGTCCCTTATTCGATGGAGCGTGGGTGAAGTTTTACAAAACATTGTCTCTGCGTAAAATTCTACGTTGAAATGAAACTTATCTCTTTGAAGTATAAATCTTAAAACCATACAGTTTGCAATGAACTTTAGTTGGTACATTTTGAGGAAACTCGCGTGGACTGAGTTAAAAAACTACAGATATTTTAGTTACGCAGTAGACAAAAATACCTATTTTATCTGAGTAAATCATTATAGAAATGATGTTTCCAATACGTAATCTCTATGTATATGCTACGATGTTCTGACTAGCTGATTGATTCATTAACGTGGAGAAAGAAAATACTCCAGACCGGAAGTTGAAATTTTGAGAGGATTTTCCATAATGTAGAATCTAACTAAAAGGAATTTTTCAAAATTCTAGATTATAATGGGAGAAATGAGGTTTTTAGAATTGAAAATTATATATCCCACTAACTAATTAAAATATCTTCTCATTTTTTTTGTCTACACGAGTAGTTTTTTTAAATATTGAATTCTGAAGAACTGTAAAACTGTAACATAACAAAAACTTTGTGCGAATGTAGGCGATGTATCTATATTGTTGGGTGAGGATTTTTAGAATTCTTTCTCTTCTTTTTGAGTAATTATTAACTCGACTGTCTGAACGAGTGACTATTCACTCGAAGCGAGCCAGCTATCTTCCCACTGACTGCTCTTACTCGCCGCATTGATCTTCACTCGATGCGTTGGATTACAACCTGTCACTCCTCCCGAATAAAAATCCACTCCCTCGCAGTAAAATAATTGTTCACTCGAATGCGATTTGAAATTTTACTCTTCATCCTTGAGAGTTCTGTGCGTAAATTAATTTGGCACTATATTAAGGAATTATTGTCCATTACATTGTATTTCTGAAGATACATAAACATTTACAAAAATGTCAATTGTTTTGAAGTGCTACTTAAAGATGTATGTGGACATACAACATTGTGTTAGAAGGCGTTTTGTTGTATTTGTAAACGGGAAATATAGCGTGCTATTGAAGCTTATCTACATGGAGCGGTAGGAGGTAAGGAGATGGGTGGTAGGTCATAGTTAGTAGGTTGACCAACAACGTGGTCTACGTGGAGGGGTTAGGGGGAGTAGTTAGTAACAATTTGAGTTATTGATACTAGGAGGAGGTGGATAGAGGAAGGAGGGTTCTCTTTTCAGTAGTAACTACTTTATCAACTGGGACATTAAATTGAAAGCTAGAACATTTTCCCACCCCAGCGGGAATTGAACCCGGGATGTCTTGGTGATGAGCAAGAACGCTTTCACCTGAGCCACCGGAGGGGGAAAGAAGGCTTTAATTAATAAATAATTTCCGATCATAGGAAATCCATCGCTTCGCAATGACGAAACAACTTGTCAATTTTCAGAAAACCGTGTTTCCTGTAACTTCATTTTTCTTCATGCCTTGTTTTGAAGTTCGTTTGTATTTTCCTGTTGTCCTAGCAAGTGTCACGTAACGTCATTTACTTTAATTTGACAGAAATGTGTACTTCATCATTCACATTATTTCTAAAATATACATTAATATTTTTTTAATTCCTTGCTCTAAAAGATTGTCTTTCTCCCCTCGTTCATGGTTCATTGGCCATTATTCATTAAAATTTGGAACCTACAACTGTTTACTGCAACTACTTGTATTATTTTTTGGCATTAGTTTGTATTAATTATTATTGTTAGATATGCATGTACTTCTTCAGTGTACCTACACGTGGAGAACATATGTGATAACTCTAGCCAGATAACAATGGTGACCAGCTGGGAATCTAACTCGGGAACGCCAGGATACACCAGGTTCGATTACCGGCTCGGCGCCACTTGTATCTCAAAAAATTTCTTTCGTCAAAATTTCAAGTGCGTATCTATTAGTTTTTGCTCTGCGTTGATGATCGGGAGAGTGAGTCAGACACTCGGGACAGCACCGCTTATATATAAAGGTACAAAATAACATGTTTGATACGTCATGTTATTGTTGTGATCGGATTTCCTCATATCATTCACTATGGAATTGTACCACAATATATCTGCCTCCACCGTATCTCTATAGTATATTGAAGTTATGTAAAGGGATTTGTAGATTTCTAGATGTCAAAAGGGTATCTGTATGATTCATATCTGCACGATTTGAATGACAAACTCCTAACATCCGGTTGCATATCTAATAGCCAATATGATCTAAATGTTGTTTTGAGTAGAACACTCATTGAGAATTAAATATATTTGGTCGAGAGTGTCACCTCATCGGTTGCGAAGAGTTCTGTTTTCTTCTTCTACAAACTACAGTGAACTTACTGAACTATAAACTACGCACTTTCCAGGAGAGAAAAAAGATATTTACTCACAAACTACATTGAATATTTATGAAATACAAGCTTGATACAATATAAATATACTAGGAAAATGATTCAATGTATAATATAATAATAAAAATATCCAGCAAGAAATCCCTACTGTGTTCGTGTGTGAAAACTCCTTTTGCGTAACGACATATAATGTTAACTTTCTCTTTTTTGTTTTTGATTTTTCTTATAGAGAATATGCACCGTACGTTGCGTGGTTAAACTATATTTTAAGGGTTGGGGGTCTACACCTCTTTGAGGTGGATCTGAAGTTTTCCCACGATTGAAATGACTGGAGCAATTGGATTGTAGGACTTTGTAAAAAATTTCTTGGGAACGATTTCTACAAGTTTAGTTATTTAGTGGTGTTTATATAGGTGAGTTCATCGGGCTTAGTGATGAATAGAGCCATGTTGTCAGCATATTGCGCTATTGTAGATTTAGGAGAGTTGTGAATATCCGAAGTACGAATTAAGGATGGACGAAGATTCAAAATCAACAATTTGTTGATTATTCTATGCTCCCAGGGACATAATTGGTCGTTTTTTTGTTGTGTGTTCAAATTTGGCAATAAAGAATTTGTTTTATAACACGCATTGGTTTTTAGAGGGTTGAAAAAAAATGCAATTGGAAAAAAATATTCTTCTTTCTCCATACAGATAACTTTAACCTCTCGTTACCCTACTGTGTGTTTGCAAATAACCATTAGTTAGAACGTTAATACTTGAGAAACTGATTGTCATTGACATAAACAAACTCATTTAAGTATCCATACAGTCGCATGAATTTTTATTCATGTCACTTGGAATCTCTCGTGAAAAAAATATAAAAGAATGTTAATGATGTTAAATCGAATGAAAATGGAACGCGGGACGGGCGATCGAACCTGGAACTTCCCGGTTCCATTTTCTTTCCATATAACACCTTTAATCTGCTACGTCGCGATGTGGTTAACCGCTATTTAAGAAAAAAAAATGTCCCGAAATTATGGTTTTGTCACGGTATTTGCTTCACTAAAAACCGAAGGAAAACAAGCCTCCCAACCAGGGAATGTTGAGGCATTAACTTACACTTTCTTATTCACTACGGTGGAGAAATTGATAATTAATTACAAATAATTTTGTAATCACATATGAATTTCATAATTTTAATTTCCTTACTTTTGTAGTTTGTAAATTCCCATTTCATTTGGGATTTCACCCTTTTATCGTAAATTTAAATATATATACTTAAGCAAAATCCGTAGGAACTAGTGGATTATTTTTTCGTGATCACGTACATCACTTAGTGAAACATTTTGCGTCGAAATGTTTCTGATAAACAGATGTCGAACAAAATATTTTCGTACATTACTAGATGCCACCTGAATATTAATCGTATTATACATTAATTCATTCACATCTTGACTCAGTTTAATTTTATGCGGTGGAAAATGTTTCAAGAATATTAGTAATTTGCCATAACAAATTCATCATTTACTTTAATTTTGTGTGATCAGTAACCCAGAAAATATCGGCAAAATCAAGTACGACTGATTTATTCAGTGCTCCTTGTGACCTCCTTGATTCGGAATTAATCATGATCTTCCTGTTTCTGCTGTCTTTGTGTGGAGGTTTAGAAGTTCTGAAATCCAAAATGATTGTAATATACATTTCAAAGTTTATTGGAGGCTGAACGTTCCCAATTTAGTTTCAAAAACTGGCACCACGCTTGTAACAAAAAACTGTCATGTTGCACTTCAATATAAGCACATTTTGCGGTTCAGTTATCTGCAATATAAATGATCAGTGTACTTCAATATGTTTTAAAGAATTCTATTTGCAAGTCATTTGATTTGCGAATGAAAAATTTCTACAATAATAAAAAATTGTTTCTACATTAGTTGACCCCCATGAACTGAACCATCCAAATGCTTGAAAGAAGTTGGTTGGTGACTAACTAGCTAACGCCTTCACCCAAATTGTGCTGCTTACATATTTTCGCGTTACGACGTGATTATTTGACGGATTTTCCGAAGTTTTATGTTAATTTTAATTTCTGTAAGTGCACTTTTAATGGACTTTTCACCCAAAACAATATAAATTTCAACAAATTGCAGCTGAGGATTTAACCCCAAAAGAGGTGTCACCACCCACTGATTTATTTAAACTTAGATAATTGAGACATTGTCTTTACTTAATTGACTTTCGAGCGTCATATTGACCCGAATTTCAACACCAGTTTCTGTCAAATACCAGAGCAGTCATACTTGGGAAAACGGAACAGCTTGTACGTAATTATTAACAGAGTTCATTCAGTTAACCAATTAATATTTGGATTGTATTCTATATTTTATTTTGCATATTTATTTGTAATATGTACAGAAATAATACGTGAGACTCATAAAAATAGTAAATTTTCTCTTACATTTATTTTCCGTATCATTATTTACTCAGATACTGTAAAGATTAATGAGCCAAAAATCTAAAAAGCGTTTTATTATTCTTATTGCCTCGATATAAGGAAAAGTAGTAAAAGATATAGAGAATGCAAAGCTAGACCTCGATATAAACGTCAAGTTTGAACATATGTCGAAGAACTTCTTACACGTGTAAACTACTCACATCCGAAGATTTTTGTGCAACTTGGGACGCCTTCGAGGAAACATTGTCGGGACGCATGAGACTACTCTTTTGTAATCGTTTACAAAGCATTCGTTGTGACGCAGCATTATCATGGTGTTACCTGCCCGTTTCACCGGCACGGCGCTGGCATCGCCGTCGCCGCTTAGATAACGCGACAGAGCGTCCTTTCACGCACTTATCAGCGTCTCTGTCGTCCCCGGAGGGTCGTCTGCGCGCCCGAAACGACTCGCCGCGTTTGTCGCCACCCCTCCGCCTCACTCTTGATTCACGCGAAGCATCACGATGAAATCCCCTATTCACTATCGCATTTTCTCGCAACTTTATACTGAAGTTTCTTCTCCGTATCAGACTATGTACTGAAGGTAATATGAGCGCGCCACGAACTAGCGGAGCACATAACTATGTATAAATATATTATGGAAATATTGAAAATAAAGCGACTCTACTGTCTTCTATAAATTAAAAGGGTTTTAAGTTAATTAAGAAAAAAAACAGAAAAGAAACACTCATATTTGAAGAAACTGTTTCGTCATTCATCTTCCTCAGTCACCAAGACTATGTACACGACTGAGGAAGGCCAATACTGAAACAGTGTCTTCAAATATATGAATTACTTTTTTAAAATGTTTTTCTTTAACTTTAAAACGTTTTGATTTATAAATAAATTATGGTACTTCCAATAATGTTATGTATTCTGTTTATATTCATCATACTCATAACAACAGTAATTTATGAATTATGGTGTCTTACAAACTGCGAATCTTAAATTACAGCATTTAAATTGAAACTAAATATTTGAAAAATGATCTTGTTTGTCTTGAGTTCTCTTATTTAACAGTTGTTCTTGTTGAATAATATTCTTAATTGTCCGGAAAGACAAGGCAAATTGCGTACTGTTCTTTTCTATATAAAATGTGAGATTATTTTTAAAACTATCGATTCCATTAGAAATTGCTTGGGAATTTATTTTGAGAACAGTCCTTCAGAATCTTTATCCAAAAGAATCCGTACAACTTCAAGGTATTTTTTTCCCAAAATTAGCCCCACTAGGTTCAAATTTTATTAGACGAGTTGATAGATAATAATTTATTATATTATTTTAAAATTTCATCAAAGAAAGGACATTAAAAACAATAACGAGGTCGTTTATACTATCCTAGGAGGTAATATTCTGGTATCTATATTTGAATATATAAGATGCATTGTTTATTTTTATGTTAAGTTTCAATTTGAATGAACGCTTAGCTCAGTTATTCAGAAGAGCTTGGTTTATCTTATGTTACATGAATATGTTTTGAAGATATTCTGTTGGACATTTCTTTTTCATTTTTGAAGATTTTTGACAGCTTGGCGTATAGTTACTCTTCCTCTAACGATCCTACACTGGATTATTTTTGAATAGTTTTGAATATTTTCCAGGAATGAAAAAAAAATGCTAAAACTCTTGTTTTTTTTGTTTAAGCTGGCCCTCGCTAACATTACGATAAAAATTAGTCCTGTTGATATTAATACATCAGTGAAACTTTGTGTGTTTGGATAAAACTTGGATAAAGTTAGAAAGGAAAATGTTTAACATTAGCAATTCCAGTCCTTGTATTGTAAACAGTGTGTTTCAGAGAACACGATAAAAACAAGTTCTAATAGAGTGAAAAAAACAATTGAGATTTCTCTCATCGAAAAAGAATCAGACCAGGTTTTTTTTACCTTGCGCTCATCTTACTGTTAGTTCACAAGGATGTGAAATAATGCAATTGACATTGGATGCTGGTATCGATCTAACAATGAACAATATAAAATGATTAGTCTCATAGGGCTGTCATAGTTTCCCATTGTGTGGAAGTAGTCATAGTATGGTCAGGGTTAAAAAATAAGTTTTAAACTTTAAACTTGTTCCCATTGTCGTGAATGCAAAACAAGCAGAAGAGAAACACAGTAGAGGTTAAGAAGGGAGTAGAATAAATTACTTTTTGAGATCTATCTATATCTTTACAAATTGGATTCGGGAGAGTATTTTCTAGTGTCCGGTGTTGTCAATTTTTTTCCTCAATAACTCTCCAACAAATAGACGGATGTATACAAAACTCTATAAATCTTTTTTGCCCCATTGCTAGACAGCTCATTCCAACATCTTTTACTTACGGTATACCATTTCCGATTTCAAAAATTTCAAACTTTGTAATAAATTTGTAATGTACGTAAAAATCTCTGTTCAGATTCGCCAAAACCTTTTCCGAACGTCATACAGTTCACGAAATAAACTGAAATCTTAGGATGCAAACGGGTACATACAGGAGATCATAAATAAGAGTTTCGTTTTTAACAGTACCCTGTTTTAATTCAGTATCCTTTCGTCTGTCTAAATGTTTGTGAAGCACTAATGTAGTTGCATTCCGGTCTAACACAAGTGAGATGAAGAATGATATTTAAGATATTATTAGATATGAGGAATCATTTACAATCACTGTTACTCAACAATACTATATTATATCATATATTTAAGCGAACCAAGGTCTCTGAAACTCACTATGAAGGTTAACTTGATATGTGGTCATTCTGTACGAACTGACTTATGTCCATATATTTATTTCATAAATTGTTTTAAGTATTTCTGAACTTCTCTCGTTCATGCTACCAATATTTACAAACCTTCTCTAAAGCACCTGACTGACTTGTTGCTGATCAGGCCGTAACGATGAAGGATATTAATCAGCAATTGCAAGGGGTGAGGTGTGGGTCGTATACCTAGACACCTCAATTCATCTGCTACAAATCTCAACATAACAATATTGTGATTGATTCTTTCGTTATTTCTATCCGACCATCCTATTTAGACTGAATCTTATCATATAATTTTCTCAAAATGTTTGATAATAAATGAGGTTTTGGAGTACGTGCCGACTGAGACCCATTGTTTTTTCGATTCGTAAAAATGTTGTTGATTGAATATTCGTTACTGACTAAACTTGAACATAAATTTTCATATTTCTGTAAACTATACATCTAATCTATCTTTCATCATAGATAATCTTCTCTAAAGCACCTGATTGACTTCATGCTGTTCAGGCCGTTTTTGATGGAGACCAATAAGCAATTGCAAGGGATGAGATGTGGGTCGTATACGTAGACACCTCAATTCAGTTTGCTATAAGTCTCATTTTCAAAACAAAGGAAATTTTGTTGAACATTATTTTCCCTTGCTACGTATTGTGAAATATTCTCATGAAAACTGAAAATGTCAGTAAAAATTTTCGGACCACAAGTGCAGTTTTACTTTCGTAGTATCACTTATTTCCGTGAAAAAATCGCTTGTTTAGAAGATGTAAGTATACGATTCCAGAGTTTAATGTATCGACTGAAAATATTTAAAAGTACATCCTGATACATCTTCTTTCTGATGTATCGATAATTGTTAATTACAGGTATGACGTTTTTTGTTCGTGATTGATGTGACTCATGACATAAAATCTGAAACGTGATATCAAAAACTATTTATCGTCGTTGTTACTGATATCCGAGCGTTAAGTTGATTGTAAACAATAGAAAAGTTGGACTTCTGTGATTTTGGGAAACCTTTCGAGTAACAGAATGAAACGTCCCACCATTAGCTCATAGGAAACAATAAACGTCTGACACAAATAAGGGTCAAAGTGAGGATCAGTTTGAGACGTGAATTATCTTTTTTTTCCACCAACATTTAAAAATTTGGAATAAGTGGGGCCAGGACAGTTAAGAAAAGGAGAACGGAAAGGGGTATACTCCTCGAAAGGGAAAAGGGGGACATATTTCGAAAGGTTGCCATTCCTCTTTTAGAGCGGTTCCCGGATCCACTAATCCCACTTGGATGAGGAACGGGACAAATTAGTTTTTTTTTACTAGTTTGCTACATCACCTCTTCCTCATCATGTCATCGACTCGCGGATCTGTAAACTCCATTCGGACCTATTAAGNCGAAACTCCATTCGGACCTATTAAGAAAAAAGGTTGATTTGACATCAAATTTACAGTCTCTGTGATAGAAAATCGTGACTATTCTTTCAGAGATTTCTACGCTCAGTTCATAGAATTTACATATATTCTGAGCGTGTGTGGCAGATCTTGTTCCCTTAGCGACTCAAGTACAGTTACACGTCTCCATCCAAAAATTACGAAACATTTTTTAAACCGTCCCTATTCAGAATAGTAGTTAGACGTCGGGAATGGGCCGATTTCTCGAACACGAGTGGGTGAAGCTATTAAACATTTCTCAGTTTAGGTCACTTTCCAAAGCCTTTTCCGATGTTCATTCAAACACAAATATGGTGGGGGATTAGTTCGTTTGATGGAATGTGTCATTATTCCTATTTACCGGACACTTAAGTAATTTTTCAAATGTTAACGTGCAAGGGTCGTTTCAACTCAGCATTACCCCGATATTTCTGACACTGCGTAAAAATCTTGATTAACAGTCGATAAATCAAAGTAATGAAATGATTGTGATATGTGTCTATTTACTTTTGGATCCGTCGCTCGGGTTTCACTGGCGATTATTTTCAAGGTATACTTAGTGGGTTATTGAATAAACAATAAATAAAATTTACCTAATGAATGACGAAGGTATTATTGGCGACGATATTACTCTACATTGTTTTCAATCATTCCTCTGCCACACGTTCTGAGTCGACTCGACATCACCCCTCTGCAATTCGTTTTCCCTATCACTTGTTGTGGGTGATCTGCCACAACGCTCAAGTGTGTGTCACTGTTTACTGTATTGCCCCTGCGTAAAAGTTAAATGAATTGATAATGTTTTTGCTTATGAAGAGTAATTAATATTTTGCATAATGTTTATGTTAATAAAAGATATTCCTAACTTAGTGTGATTTTAGATACGGAAAATATTACATTGTTTATACATTACGAAGCTTTTTAATACCAGACTCCTGGGTTCTTAGAACAAACGATCGAAATGCGCTAATTCAAATGGTTGGATATTGCTTTTTAAAGATGAACCAAATATGATTTGATATGTTATAAAATAAGATATGGTAAATAAACAGAAAATAACAAAACTACCATGTAGGTTTTTAAAGGAAAATCAGCGAAAATTGTAGAATTAATTATTTTTTTAACTGTGATAGAACTAAAATAGGGATTAATTTCACGAATGATTCTTTTAATAATATTGTAGGATATTAAATATTCATCAAATAATTATATCATAAATGACATATTATTCTCACAGTTATCAGAACAGTAATACCTCTCGCCGTACTAATTAAACATCGTAAAATGTTATTGATCTCCGGATTTGTAGGGAACTAGCGACAAACAGTTTTTAACATCACGTTCTTTTATATTGGTATGGAATCATCAGATCGAACTGATACGCGAGATGAAGATTTGATGAGAAGGACGTATTATGGGGAGTGGGTGTTCGTTCAGCGAGTTTTTCTTATCCAGTTCTCGTTTTATAAAATTGCTTTAAAAGGTTTTGTTTACTTAATTTTTTTACGTTAATTATCGACTTGCTTATGCATTAGGTACACGTTTGGACTTCCCACCCTTAGAATCGATTTCACCAATTCAACAGATCTTTAAGAAGTCTCTAAATGTTGACATCAATTGCACATATTTCTGGAGTTGTAGCAAATCGAAAACCAGCTGTATATGTGACGTCCATTGCAAATATTTCTGGAATCGTAACAAAACGAAGTACTTTGTGTACTAATTGAAAATGTTACGAGTATTTCATTGTGTTAGGTCCCATTTACATCCCAGCTTTAATCGTATCCGTTGTCTCTTTGGACGTTGCTCCCAGCTGGGATATTTCGTATAGCATTGTGTTCCTTCGCATCGCTTCTTTGATCTGGAACCGCAGGGCCCCGCAGGTCTCAGGGCGGCAAAGATTCTTTATTTCCCCTGGACGGCAAGCTTGTCGTTCGCTGGTCAGCGGTACGGCGGTGACCAAGGCCAGCTGGAGTGCTTTGAGCGTGAGTGCACCAGAGGAGGCCTTAGCGGCGGCGTATGCGCCACGCCGGCCGCGGCTGCATACTGCCTCCACCGCCGCCCGCCCTTGCTGCTTGACCATCGGAATGCGCCCGGCCTGCTATCAGATCTCTCGGACGACAGCGCCATCCGCCATGCTTGGACACTCTTCTCCATAATCCTCTACTCACCTCGTATTTTCTTTCCAAAGTCGTATTATTTAGCAGAAATGGTCTGGGTCATTGCAAGGTCGTAATAGATGGGAGGTTCAAAGACAAGGTATGTTCTGAAGGTTGGATATATATGTTATATTATCCGTTTTGGTAAGAGAGGCGACTGATTGTCTCTTCCTCCAAAAAACTCATTAGAACCCCCTTACGCTATCAGTTTTTCGTACGTCTGTTTATCGGTCAAGGTAAACAGTAATACAGTAATAAAGTGACCGTATTGACTTCACCATGTATTTGTTTTTTCGGAGGGTGATGGGAGGAGAAATATGTTCATTTTACTATCCCGCGTCTCAGCACAGGATAACGAATGGATTATGTAACAAGTAAGGGCTTATGAGTATTTTGACCTTTAGATCTATGTACATGACATGTACTAAGTTCGATGTGTACTAACCTTAGCAGTTAATAGTTTATATCGTGGGTTACTTGTTACGAAGTTATTCATTTCAACATTTCTTCTTGGAATACCTTACGAGACTACAAGTTCGGCTTTCATAGGTATTTGTTTCGAAATGGTTTCGTTGCTTCGTATTTTGTCGTATCACGACGTCGAGAAAGTCTCGGACGTATCGTCCAGTGGGAAGTCTTACACCGTCGGCTGAATATGCAAAACAACCAACGCAACCACGGACTGCGAGATTTCGGCTGCGCGAGAGAGCCAGCCCCTGCTCCTCCTCCTGGGATCTCGCCTTCTCGGAGAGCCGCTCCCCTACCTTCCCCTCCATTTCACTCTTCTGAGCGGAGCGTCGGTGGCGGGGAGCCTCGGAGCCTCCAGGTACCCCGCCTCCCCGCTCCTCTCCGCCTTCACAAACCCGCGTGAACGTTCGCTCGCTCGCGCTCGGGCTGACCAGTGTGCGCGTCGTCGCTCTTGCAGTCAGCTGCGGCAGGCGTGAGGCGTCGAGATGCCGCGCGGCAGCCTCCTCGAGGAGGCCGTCGGCCGTCGCCCGCGCCCCCGCGCTCCGTGCGCGCCCTCGCCGAGCAGCGTCGCCGTTCGCCCGGTCCGCACCTCCCGACGCCGCTCTTGCTGACGTGTGCCACTGCCAGTGCGCGCACTGACAGGAGGCGCCAAGATGTGGCGGCGG
>NNCF01125832.1:428960-439608 GCA_002313205.1 Laupala kohalensis
ATATATATATGTAACTTTCTTGAGACTGTGTCATTCACGTTGTTTAACAATACCTCAGGTAAAACACAGACAGGAGTTTAAATTTTGAAAACAACAACAAAAGTACTAAAAGATCTTGTCTTTCTTTTTTTAGTATGCATCGGTACCAATGGACGCATATCGGTGCCATCCAACCGTGAGCACCATTACCGCAACCTAAGGGAGCGGTATACCAACTGCACGTATGTGGATGGCAACCTCGAGGTTACTTGGTTGCAAGACTCAAACATGGACCTCAGTTTCCTTCAACACATTCGGGAAGTCACTGGCTACGTGCTAATCTCGCACGTCAACGTTCCTCGAGTTGTGTTGCCCGCGTTGCAGATCGTGCGGGGCCGCACACTCTTTCGTATGTTAGTTCATAACGAAGACTTCGCTCTCGTTGTGCTACTTTCCAAGATGAACAGCCTGGAAATGCCTGCTTTGCGAGGTAAGCACGTCTCTTGAGATATAAACTCATTCATTCCAACTTCTTTTTGATCGTCAACTTTTGGAAAGAAAAAACTAATACACGAAGAGCAACATGCGTTTATCAGTTACATTAGATTTTCCGTTCACATTTTTTGAAACACTGTGATGAGTTAGGGGTTCTACGCGCGTAAATTCAGGTATTTCTTACTTATTGTTCTTAATCATTTGAATTTTAATGTTTTAGAATATATTTTGACACTGGGAAGCATTCTCTAATGATACTTTTAAACTTTTTTCCTTTATCTAAACGCGTTACTTCAATAACTATGTTTAACTTTGTTATATTTTTAATTGTGATATGAATATAAATTATAAAAGTAATTATAAAAGTAGCTTTGAAGAAAACTTTTCCGTAAGTAATATGAATACTCTCGCGACCATGGACCATTTGTCGTATCCTCTAGAGTTGGCAATCCTTCCTCCCCAGTGTTGCCGCTGTGACGTGAAGAGTTACGTTCTTCTTCATTTAAGCATCTCGTCTTACCTACAAGCTGAACCTACACAGAACGGGAATGTCCGTTCATTAAATTTTCTGTTGTATAAAATAGTTGTTAAATTTCCCTTGTAAATCTGAAGTCTCCTTTGTATAATGTACCATATTAGGCCAACCACATGCGTTTCCGCTTGTCATGTCTAAACGATGGTCACCGCAATCATTATATGTCACTGTATACATCCGGATACATTTTATAATTCAGTTTATTAATATATTTTAATATTACATCTACCAGCGAGTTCGGAATAACCGTTATTCTAAGCTTAAACACCTCCAAAAACAAAAGACGCGGAGTACAGCAAATTGGTGGCGGGGATTGTTTGCTTTTTAGTCTTGCTGAGGCAGGGATGACATATTGCCAGTAGTGTGTTTCAAAAGATTGATTAACACTATCGTCTTAAATACAAAATCAATAAATCGATGAACGAAAGAATTATTGAACGGCTTTAATCATGAACGCAAAGAGCTCATGCATGCCTTCTTTATTATTATGAATTAGAAGCGACGTTTATTCTTATTAATGATCAAAATTTTTATTTCATACGCTCTAAATTTCTCTCTGTTAATAATCTAAATAAATCTATATATAATCAAAATTAATGATCAAATATGTTTTTTTGGGTCATTCCCAAAAAGTTGACGAGAAACAGCGTGTGAGTGGATGACGAAGGCATTATTGGTATTCGGAAAATAAATATCAACGAAAATAAATAACCAATCACAAAATCAGTACCATTTAGCAAATTACAAATAGCTTTATTCTGTGTCTCTGCATTTGCATAATTTATAATTGAACAATGTGCATTAAACATCTTTCATGAGACGCGCCAATTTGTATCAATCAGTTGTTTCACAATATTTTACGTAAGAAGGATGTCTGAATGTGACGTGTTCTAATTCACACCAGTACACGAATTCATACCAATTCCATTTCACACAGTTCAACAAAATTTCAAAACTAATGATAATCTTCTTATGAATTGTCGCAAAACATATGTTGAGTACGTAAGATCAGAATAGGGGAGGTCAATTTTAGTAAACGTTCAATCGTTATTGATGTATTTTTCCTTGTTTATTTATGGTGTTATTTGTAATACAGTTTTTGCAAAAAAACTACAGATGGCCCTCAGTCGTTAATCAAGGACCTGCTATCTCCAATGATACGGAGCTAAAATAATTTATATCTTCAACCGATTTCGCTCGACAACAACTCTCAGAAACATAATAAATTATTATAAAATTAACCATTTATCTTATATTTTTATGCAACGACTCATTTTCANAACCATTTATCTTATATTTTTATGCAACGACTCATTTTCACCTTGCAATGTACAAGAATAAAACAAAATTTCAATCACACTTCTACGAATTACGTTACTGAGGTTTTCATTTATTTTTCACTCTTTTTCCCTGAACCCAACATCGTCATTATAGCGATACACTGCAATTATTTTCCTAGATTCCTAGGATGTTTCTGTTGTCGCCATAAACTTCATCACCGATGACTCCTTTACTGAGGTTATTTATTTATTTATTTATTTGTACACTATATCCCCTATACCCGACATAGCCATTCCACGGGTCCTACTCAATTCGTTTTTTTATCTTTTTATTTCCCTGAGGTTATGCCACCTCTAAGTTTCCTCGCAAAAGTTGAAGTCTTCATGAAACTCTTTCATTTAGTTAAATAGGTGAGCTGCCATCTATGTAACGGCACGCCATCGAAGTGCGATTATTATTTTGTTGCATTAGTCTACCATAGATAAAAATGAGCCGTCGTAAAGTTAAGTATTTATTGCTGAATTTTATAGAAATTTGAACAAGGAAATATTATTATTCATATTTGCCGTTGTAGATCAGTTAACAGGTAGCATCTAGTTCGGCTCTGAACAATTGTAAATTATCTTCAAGAGCGGATTGGGAAAGGTCGATTGCCTGATTTTACTATCTTTAGCGAGGACCATATATAGCTGTAATGAACATACTGAATGAGGTTAATGTTCTCCGTACCGTATGTGTTAGAACTGTGAATTAAATTCTTTACGTTATTTTTTCGTCAATAGTAAGGTGTTTACTCGATTGGTTCCCGTGCCTCTATAACTGCTCAGCCCGTGTGTGGGGGGCGGACATTAATTGCGCATTCTTCTTGGGAGACGTAGAAGGATGTTCCTGAATTGTGCACTCCGGGTAGTCACAGGAGGTTTCCTCAATTCTGCATAGAACCGGGTTTCTTAGAGATCGAGATTCTTAGAACCGGGTATCTCGAATGTTTTCCATCCTCAGATATATTTTACGATATGGACATAATAACAAATGGCTTTCCATGCGCCTGAGATTCTTAGACCTTCAAACTTAATTTTCTAAACATGCTAAGATTTGCATTGTGCATTACGCTGTTTCACATGTTATTAACTATTAATAAAGTGAGCTGACGATAGCGACCCCTAGCGAGCGTTTTGAATTTTATTTAGCAATTTAAACACCTGGTGTTAACTCGAACCTAACATACGAATTTAGCACAAATACAAACATTTTTAGCTTTTCATACCTTAATTTATGAATATAATTCTTCCTTCGACCAGTAATGATAAAAAAGAAGAAGAAAAAGATTGGGAAAATGGGTGATTTATTTCCAGCGGTTTCGCTTCGTGTCAGATTAGGTTGCTTTTATCTTCACCTTTTGTATTGAGACACGAAAAATTTTGTTCAAAACATCTTTATATCAAGAAATTAAGAAACATTTGAAGATTTTTGGCGTATAACACTATACAATACTTAATTTTGAACGGATATTTAATATGTACAGATTTTAATGAGAAGCTTCACTACAAATTTAAAGTGAACCGTGCGAAGAAAAAAGACATGTATTATTCTTTTTAACTTAAAATAATGTAGGCAGTCTACTTAATTAATAATAAACCTAGAAAAGAGGGGGAAAGGAATAAAATTGCATAAATAATTTAAAAGAGACTTTTAGAAAAAGAATGGTATGATTCGCTCAAACATGCAAAAGACCCATTGTATGGCGGGAAGGGTTGGAAGTATCGACCTCGGGTATCGATATGTGGCAACATGGAGATTATTCTCTAAAGTTGGTTCCACGAATATCTGGGAATGAATCACCACAATCCTAGATTAAATGAAATTAAATCACATTAGAAAAATGATTTCAGTCCGCCGTCAAAGGAATGCTTAATAAGTTGTTTCGTACGCACATTCAAATATAAGTGAATATATTTCTTTCTCGTTACGTATAATTCACATCGAGTAGTGTCGACTTCAAAGTATCGATACTACTCGGTTATCGAGTGCATGTTAAGAGGAGAGTTTAACACTTATTAATAAGGTTATTACACTGAATCTAGTCATATTATTAAGGGATATAAGAAAAAAATGAACTTTACGCTACGTGAAAAAATTGTTTTCAAATGGCAAATTTAATTTGTCCCTAGCATTGTGAATCGTAGTGAATTTAGAACGTAAATAAGATATCATTTTGTGGCATGTTGCCAAGTTGTATTATCTACGATACGGTATTATGCCCAGAATAGAGACACAGGACTCACAGTGCGAAAAAAATGTTCCGGTTCATAGTACATATAACCGAGAATTAGGCAGCATTTTGCGTAAGCGTGACAGAGGTATTAATTTGTTATCTACACATCGTATGTAGAAAGAAAATTTGCAGTAATGTCACCTTAATTTTGTTGAATACTCGAGCCACTTACAAAAAGTAAATGTTATTCCTAATTCATATCTTCGTACTACTATATTGTTTCTCTTTCATTAAAAACAGTTAAATGATTCACAATAAATACACAATTTGAATAAATTTGTAAGTAGAATAAAAAACAACAAAAGTTTTTTTTCTACCATTCACAATATGTGGCATCAATTTTACCACATAACTCATTCAATTTCAATTAGTTTTATATAGAATACCAGCTAATTACCAGGTTTTGATAGAAATTTTTTTTAATGGTCTGTGAAAACTTATCCATAAAAAACGTATAATGGAAGTTTTTTTTTGTATGTACGCCAACAAGAGTCCGTCACCTTGTACTGCCATCGTCGATGATCTACTGTATTTTCAATCCAATTTTTTATTTTTGTTTTGTCTTGTTATTCAGACATCAAGATACCGGATGATATGAATTCGGTCACGAAGGGATACGTTATCTTAGCTGTTTTTAACTTTCATATATCTTCTTTTGGTTAAGAACTACCCACCCTCTGAGAGAATTTCCTTTCTGGTGGAATTCAACAGAATTAGGAGAGAACATAAATCTTGAAGATAATTGATTCGTAATAGCTAAGCACCTGCTTTAGGTATAGAAATTCGTTGTACGTGCCAATGGTATCATCTGTGCTTAATGACAATATTTTATATGCTCCACTTAATACTATAAAAATTCTTGATCACTTTTGAAGGGGGTTGATCCTCTTTATCCCTTCATCGCTTTTACATTGTGTCCGAAGTTTTGTCCAAATATATGTTAGTTAAACTCGTTGGCCAAAACCATCGTGTACAAGTTGCTCTTGCGGACACACAAATTGGTTATTAATCTGTCAATTTACGTTTTTCTCGGATGAACTTTTCGTTCGAAGTATTTCACAAATGACATGAAGTGAGACCTTGTGGTACTGGAACTCCGATTTCAGGTGGAGGATTTCTGTTAGATTTATGTGATATGATCTTCGGGAGGCAGATAATTCATTTTTTATACTTTACGAATGGAACAAAAATTATATTTTTATTAATAACAAATGATACAAAGTACTCGGAGCAAACGATATATCTCCACTATTTTATACTGACTCGGGTGTTTGAATTATTCGTACAGCAGGGTTACTTCAGCGACATCGAAAACGGGATTCGTCACATATCGGTCGTTTTCACTCTCTCCCCTCTTGGAGTGCTAGGGATGTCTTAACCACTTTAGATCTTTATTAGAACTAAAAAGACTTTGTTTACAATAATTTTCCTCTTCGTTTTGAACGTGAAGCTTCGACCAAAATTTGACCGAGAAGAATCAAAATTCTGTTTTAGGGGGTGGAAAAGGGGAATGGGGTGGTTTTAGGAATCCTTGTGTAAACGGCGATCTTCCTCTCGTTTCGAAGACAAAATTTCATTAGTACGGAATAAAATTATATTTGTATACAAGCGTCCTGACTCGGCTTCGTCCGAAAGTTTTTAATATAGCACTGTTTAACCATCCGATGAGCTGCACTGAGTGCGTCAGATGTGTTCAACATTTTGGAATAATTCTGTGGACTGTGGTGTAATTATGCTTTGTATACTATATCACCTCTACAGTGCGCCAGATAAGCGACTTTTTCCCTTAATTGATTGTTGTCTAGTGCTGTGTAAAAAGCGGGTCGTGAGTAATGCCGCACTGAATGCAGCATGCGCCCCCTCATGTTTGTATTTTCACGTCACTTGTGACGCACTCCTTGCGATGTATGTATTACTTACACATTCTTTCTCAATTTATTCATCATTATCGCATTTTTCATATTAATCTAACTGTCCTATTAATTTTAATAAATGAATCTACACGTTGAAATTTTGTGTTTATGTTTATTTCCGTTTTTCCTGCCGTTGTGTACCTATTAATTTTTTAATTTTGGATTGTAAGAAATAATTTTTTGAACTGCTTTATAATGTAATGGACAAAATGAGGACTATTTTGTTTCTTTTCAGCTCACTTCTAAGCTGATTTTTGTTCCTAAATCAGGTTACTAAGTCCCCAATCAATTTAATACTATAATGAATAGAATGAACAAATCTTTACATGTAACTAGTTCATATTGCTTTGAGACCGCAACTATTTATCGTTCCCAATACGTTTCATGGTTTAATTTTTGTATGTTCCACAGTCCCGTTTTCAAAATGATTTCCTATTTCTGCTACCTAATTTTTTTTGTCATAATCAAAATTTGAAATGAAAGTTACTTGAATGTAATATTCATAATTATTTTCATTTAGATTCATTGTCTACCCTATTCCTTGGCACAAGACTATTATCAGGGGTTTATATTCTTCAGAATAAATTAGTTTCTTTCGTGTTTTTCTCGTTGAACATAGTATAGTGTTGTCTTTTCGGTCCTTTCTTGTCCTCTCGGTCCCCGTATTGTCATGTCTTCATGTCATTTCCATTTTAAACTCCCTTCTTATACACATCATCGGTTCGATATATTCCTGTAAGATGTCAGTCTCGTCGTCCCTTCAAAAAGCTAGTCCAGTCCCTTATGTTAAATGTTCCAGTTTTTATCATTCGTCTCATCCAACTTCTTCTTTCCTCATTAATTATTTCACACTTAAAATAAAACATGTTCCAATGTCTCCTCGTAATATCCACACACATGATGACTCAATCTTAAATTTACGCAATTATTTGTTTTATAATAAACATATGTTAGTTTGAGTTATACAACCATTTAAAATTATAAACCCTCACTTGCATTTAGGAAATCAGAATTCTACACTGACCGCACTCAGTGCTGCACTCGCCCATTCGCGATATTGTTCGCGATACGCGCCCACCGGAGGGTTAACTCTCAGTTGCAAGTTTGTGTGGGTAAAAATCACATCAAATTTCTTTATGCCACTCACACGCCATTTACGTAGCGAATCTACACTTACAATTATTTTACTACTTGATTCACTATTATCTTATAATAATAATAATAAACTTATTGTCATGAAAGCAAGTACAAACTGTAAAAAACCACGTGGAGGAAAAAAAACTAATTTACTCTCCGGAAGCAAGCAAGGGACCATCCCATCAATTCCGATCAAGGGCCCTAAGGCAGAGGCGGATTCAAAAATTTCAGCAAAAGTTCCTAGATAAGATAAAAAGTTAGCTGCGAGTTATAATACATATATAATGTCAATATGTTTGTAATTTAACGCAAATATGTTTGTAAATTTACATGTACAAGTTATTATCGAACTATAGATTATTCTGAGTATAGTGTTTAAAAATCATAAGAATTGAAATAACACTAAGTTCACGATGTATTGTTACAATAAACGCGCCCCTAGACAAAACCTAGAGAACCTGTATAAGAAATCCGCCTCTACCCGAACTGAGAAAAACCCGGGGCAGGATGGGGTTACAGAATTTATGTACACAACCGTGCCAAAGTTGAGTACACATAAAACTAAATTAATATGAGTCATAAGACAACACAATCATGGAAGAAAATAGTTTTTTTTAAAAATTGATATAAGTTATTTAAAAAGTACTGTAGCAATGGCGTGATAAAGTACAAGACGGATTTAACTTTTATTAAAATCAATAAATTCTTTTACAGTGTAGAAGCACTGGTGCAGGAGGTAGTTTTTAACCGCGGATTTGAAGAGATTCAATTTCATAATATCTTTTATATTCTTGGGCAGGGAATTATATAGAACGATTCCCGAATGATAAGGTCCTTTTTGGCAAAGAGTGGTTGACACTCTAGGACGACACTCTTCATCTGTTGCTTCTCATATCATATTCTGCAACAAAACATATATACTTAAACCTTGCCTGAGACATATATGAATTCAAGCAAGAAATAACGTATAAATCGAATTAGTAGTTCTGGAGTGATACTCGTACAAACAGGCTAACAGTAACATTGCGTTTTGTAGTATGGAGACTGACAAGGTCGACAGACATCCATACTCATACATGATTGTTTGTATTTAGAGACTTGCTAAATGAAACCGTCGTGGCGAACGAGTTGGTTATACAGTTAAGGATAATACCATCACCAATCTGCGTAGAGATCCCACTCATTATGGTGCTAGGAGTCTTACCCCAACGTGTACTATAACGACATCACCATTCATCGCGTAGCGTCACTATTTATCCTTCTTCTAGGGATAAATGGGAAAGTTTTGACTCCGTCCTATTTTATTTAATCAAGAGAATAAATTAGTACTAGTCTTATATTGTTATAACTCCCATTAATTAACTGCTTTTGGGGCAATAAATGCGTTTAAACGTGGATTTCATCGATTTAAATCGCCCCGCATTATTATGTCGTACTGCTAATGGGCGACCGAAAAATATTTTTTGTGGGCAGTTCGGAACATAGAACACGTAATTGGTCGGGAATGTACGGACTAACAGTATAAACTGAAATTCGTAAAGCAGAGCACAATTTTTATTTTGGTTTCATTTATGGAAATTAATACCTGGGCAAAAGATTTCGATACCTTATTGAGAAGCGATATGCGAAGATACTGATTTACCAGTATTTACAATTTGCGACAATTTGTATGAAGCCGAGAGGAGAGGTTAGATATATTGTGAGTCTTCACATGTTTATTTTGTAAATTTGTGTCATCAGCAAAGAGCACCATTTTTCAAAAGGATGTTGATTCAAGTTAATTGTTCAAGTACAATGGGTTTGGGTCTGAAAATGGGACCTTGAAGAACTCAGGAAGTTAGAGGTTTGGTTTTTGAGGAGCAATGCTGGAGTCTGTAAATTTCGTAACACAAAAATTCCAATTTATTTAACACTTCCCCCTCCCCATAACATACTCCTCATCCCTCTCCTATAATTACGTAAAGCTGGAGAACAGTTATTGTTGCTCTTCGGAAATCCTGGGACAAATTCTTATACACTGACTTAATTGTATCTTTCTCATTACTATTGTGCATACATTCCTCATTGCTGTGACGGAGAAATTACAGTGACAAGCCTAAAAGTTAGAAGTGTGTGACCATGTGGAGAACAATAAACTACTGCTTATGATTAGGTTATTATTTACTTAAGGGAATTATGGCAGTAGCTGTGCAATAATTAGCTATGAATACTATTTATGTATCTAATAAATAAAATAGCCTTCAAAACTTATAGTTTTGAAGATTTGTGTATCAACTGAATTAATCTTCATAACAACATGGTCATGTTGATTGCATATGGATTGAAAAATATTATGTATTTTCTCCTGGGTTTGTTTGCTCTCATTCTTAGTCAGTGTTTCTGAAATCTTTTAGCTCCGTGTACCCTGAAGGTTATGAATAATTAAAATGAATAAATTTATTGTCAACTGCGTTTGACCACATGGAGGACAATAATCTAATTCACCCTCTGGAAGAAAGTGGATTTATCATTTATGCATCCCCTGAAGGCATCCAATAAAACCTCAATAAGTCAATTTCAAGGCGCAACCATCCAATGAAATCTCAATAACAAAAACTATTATATTCTTATATTGGGCAGAATTATATAGAACGATTCCCGAATGATAAGGTCCTTTTTGGCAAAGAGTGGTTGACACTCTAGGGCGATGAATATTATTACTATTGCGAGTATTGTGTTCGTGGACGAGACTGTTTCGTATAAAGAAAGGGTGGCACTTCAGTAATTCGGTCTTAACAAACACGACCGTTTCATAAATATAAATGCAGGGAAGGGTTAAGATATTTAATTCCTTGAATAAAGGTTTATAAGAGTTTCGGGGGTGAGATTTACAAAATTATCTGAACTATCCTCTTCTGAATTCTGAAGGTTTGAATACTGAGACCGGAATTACCCCAGAAGGTAATGCCGTAACGTAAATGGGAGTAAACGTTTGCAAAATACACGCAACGGGAAATACGTGGACTAACTGCGTTAACTAAGTTTCGTAATGCG
>NNCF01125832.1:440284-465906 GCA_002313205.1 Laupala kohalensis
CTTGGTAATTTCCAATATTGTTTCCTTTCTTGTGTAAAGGTTTCACTTTAGCTCTCTTAAATATGTTGGGAAACACCCCTTCCGATAAATAACTATTAAAAATATTTATGAGTGGATATAATATAGCGTGGGACGAAAATTTAACAATAAACTCAGGTATATCATCTATGCCTGTTGAAAATTTGTTTTTTAATGAGCTGATGATTCCCATGACTTCACTGGCATGTTTTCGGAAGTGAACATAGAATTGGGTATGTGGGTGGATATAATTGGAGGACATTGATTTGGATATATTGAGTTTGTTATTTTACCAACTTCTGAGAAGTAAGAATTAAACAAACTTGTATATTTATGATAAGTTGTAACTATGTACTAAACAACAAAGAAATCAATATTAATCACTTGAAAGTTTTTTTTTTTTTTTTTTTGCATTTTGAACTTACAAATGGAGAAACTAACAAGTGAAAAACAAATGCAATGATCTCAATAATTTGTTTTTGTTATATGAGGGGGGAAATAAATAAATAAATACATTTGCAGTAAATGAGTAAAAACATTTGCAGTAAATTAGTTTTCCTCGTGAAATGATTTTGTCATTTTTATGTGAAAAGTTGTGTGCTGATTATTTTAAACTCCAATTCCATATCACTGTAACCATTTTGGAGGTGGAAACCCCTCAGTTCAAGAAACTGTGCCTGACATTAATAATTGACAGAGATGCCATAAACATATGTGCAACTATATTTTTACTAAAAAGTAAACATCTTTTGTTATGGTTAAGTATTTTTAACTGCCCGATATAAGCTACATCAGTTATAATATTATATCTTTTATTATTAGGTACAACTGCATATTCGTAATTTCTTCTTAATTCATTTAATAAATATAAATAACTTTGTTGTTGATTAAATTTTATAATTTACCTTGCCCATCTCCATTACATAATGTTTCTTTCATTTCTCTTACAGATATTTTGCATGGAAATGTGGGACTATTGAATAACTATAACTTGTGCCACATCAGAACTATCAACTGGGATGAAATTATTACTGGACAAGGCGCTCATGTGGTGCATGTTTATAACTTCTCCATGCCAGAAAGAGATTGTCCTTCTTGTCATGAATCTTGTGATGCAGGATGCTGGGGTGAAGGTCCTCATAATTGCCAAAAATTCTCCAAAATAAATTGTAGTCCTCAGTGCCATCAAGGGCGTTGCTTTGGGACAAACCCTCGAGAATGTTGTCATTTATTTTGTGCAGGAGGTTGCAGAGGCCCTAAACAAAGTGACTGTATTGTGAGTATTTAATTATTGAAAGTTATGTAATTAGAAATTCATTACATTTTGAAGAAGAAACTAATTTTTTACTTATTCTTCTTACTCTTGGGTGGAGAGGTCAAGTTCTTAATCTTTCATTACTCTAATTATTTATTTTATTATTTATTCCACAATAGAATGTTTAGAATTATATTAACATTTCATTTTATTTTAATTACTATGTATTGTAATTTGTTGTAAGACTATATAACATGATATTTCAGGCATGTCGAAATTTCTATGACAATGGTGTTTGTACTCAAGAATGCCCAGCAATGCAAAGATATAATTCCATAACTTATTCATGGGAAAGCAATCCTAATGGTAAATATGCTTATGGTGCTACTTGTGTTAAGAAATGTCCAGATCACCTTTTAAAGGATAATGGAGCATGTGTTCGTAGTTGTCCTCTGAATAAGAGAGTGAGTATTCTTCTCATATTTGTTTTACATTTTAGAATATTAAATTTGTTGTAGTCTTATCAAGAGTGAATGAGAATGGAAACATTAATATAATATAATCATGTACATTTTTAATTTTAGGCTGTTGATGGAGAATGTGTGCAATGTGATGGACCTTGTCCAAAGAAGTGTGTTGGTGAAGTCTCGATCCATTCTGGGAATATTGAAAAATTCAGGAACTGTACTATCATTGAAGGTTCTATATCCATTTTGGATACAAGTTTCAAAGGTTTTCAACAAATTTATTCCAATTATTCCTTTGGAGATCGTTATAGTCCAATGCATCCAGACCATCTTGAAGTATTCAGTACTCTTAAGGAAATCACAGGATACCTCCACATCGATGGATCTCATCCAGATTTCAGAAATTTGTCTTATTTCAGGTTAGTCTTTTGTAAACATAAAAGTTCTAATTTCTTTGGTAATAGACATCTGCTAATAAAGCATATATTTTCTTACACTCGATTAAAATAGTATGTTAATAATGAAGTTGTAAATGACAATTTTATGTTTTTCATTCATATGTATGTGATTGCTAACACATTAGGTATCTTATCTTATTTTATATTAACAGGAACCTGGAAGTAATTGGAGGGAGACAGTTAACTGATTACTTTGCCTCATTGTATATTGTTAAAACAACCCTTACCTCACTTGGTCTGTACTCTTTGAAAAAGATCAGTTCTGGAAGTATTGCCATTTTGGAAAATCCTGACCTCTGCTTTGCTCAAAATATTAATTGGACAAGGATAAAAGCTTCTCAAGATCACAACATTCTTCAGTCTCACAACAAAGATAATAAGAAATGCAGTAAGTTTTTGCAACCTAATTCTTTGAAAAAACTTTACAGAATATGAGGTAATATTACTTGAAGTATGTTTTAATGTCTTTCTCTCTCTCCCCCCCCCTCTAGTTTCTGAAGGAATGGTATGTGATGATGAATGCTCTACTGAAGGGTGTTGGGGACCTGGTCCTGATCAATGTTTATCTTGTGCACATTTCCAATTGGGCAACAGATGTCTGCAAAATTGTAGTTCTCTTCCTGGGTATGTATTTTTGTATATTGTTAAATATTGTTTAATATTTTTATGTTACACATTACTGTTATTTACTTGTTATGTTATCCTGGATAGTATTTCTTAATGTTTTGAAAAGAGTTTTGTATTTTCTTTTTATTTTATCAAACTTCATTCATATTGAAACAGTTAGCAAGGAATGGCAAATTATATCATATAAATTATCTTGGTGAACAGAGTATGTTCCTCTGTTAAAAGAAAAAATTATCTGCTTGTTAAATATATTTATTGATTGTGAATTCTAGCAATAATTATCTGTTGTTGAAATTTGTTACTAAATTTTCTTCGTTTTTACTTTTCTTTCATGAATAGTGCCAAGGAAGAAAGACAGGTAATACAGGCTTTGTGCTTAGCAGATACTGTTCAATAGTTTTGTACTCATAGAATTATTGAAAATTAAATGATTGTGGTAATTGTTTATATTAATATCTCTTGAAGAAAAACCCTTTATTTGTCATGTTTTTATTTAAAATTGTCTTTCAACCAATGGAGTTAAAAAAGCAACAACGATTATTCTACCTAAATGTTTGAGATAACATGCTTTCTATTCTGTTTAATCTATTTGCATGGTGTTGGTATCATATACAATAAATTTTATTGAGCTAGAGTGAATATTACTCTTCTCAAAGCCATTTACATCATCTATTCATTAGCACTAATATGAATGTATTATATGGAGAGAAATAATTAAATTTATTGAAAGAAAAAATTTCGTTGTAAATCTTGATTTACAAGAGTGATATGGTTATAGTGTGTTTTTTAATTATCAATATTTGTTTAGTTTTAAACTAAGTATGGTTTTTTAATTTTCTGATTTTATTTCAGGATTTATCAGTCTGGACTGAAAATGTGCAATTATTGTCATGCAGAGTGTGCATCTTTATGTCATGGCCCTGGACCTGGCAATTGTACTCTATGTAAACATACAAAAGATGGGCCATTTTGTACAGCAAAGTGCCCCATTACAAAGTACGCAGCGGATAATGGTGAATGTCGTTCATGCCATAAGAACTGTGTGGATGGCTGTACTGGTGCTCTGAACACAGTAGGCCCTGGTGGATGCAACTCTTGTGACAAGGCCATAATTAATGAAAATGTGACAGTGGTAAGTTTGTGATATATCAGTCTTTATTTTTTGTTCCCTTAGTATAAACTTGTATTTTAGAAGTAAGTAACTGAGCTCTTTCCCTTCTTTATTTTGATAGATTAAAATTTTTGATCTCAAGAAACGTGCATTTTTAAAAGTGCTAGTTGCATGAAACATTAAATACAATTGCATTTTAAAAACTATTGAAATTGTTTTGAAGTTTTTTAGAATTCCATCAAAATGTATTCTTACTCATTATTTGTTGTTGATCACTAAGAAAAATTTTACACTTTTGCTTGAATAAATGTACTTATATGTGTATTCTACCACATCCTCAACTTGTGTTCTGTACACTACACTTTACTGTGAGGAGTAGTAGAAGATGCATCCATAAGGAACAGCAGAATGGCTGCCAACATAAAATATTTCACTTTACCAAATTATTTTTATGGATGAATCTTGTATTAATCTGATTGACCAGTGCACTTTTGTAACTCATTTTGTGTTACAAGTGGACATACTAGACTAGTTACATCCAGGACCATACTAAACTTTTTTTGTTACCTCTTGCTATTTACTAATTGGAAAAATACATGTATGAAGTGAAATAAAGATTGCTTAATGCCTCAATGAATTTAGTTCAGTGAATTAAGTTAGTGACCCCTCTCTAATCAGACANATTTTTATTGTTAATCAATGAAAGATTTTTTAAACTTATTTCAAAAGTGTTAGTGACCCCTCTCTAATCAGACATATTATTGTGCATGACTATTTACAAATGTAAAAATCTATGTTTATGTAAATCCATGCTATGCATAGAAAATTTATAAAATTTTCAGACCTGGTGTAACTGGTATTTTTCTGTACATATGCATACTTATGACTTTGCTCATGCAATGGAAAAATAAAATTTCCCAAATTTTTCATTATGTTAATTCTTCATAAAAATCTAAGAATAATATATAAGCAAATTTATGAATTTAATGTTATAATTTAGTATGACTTGATCTTGTTCCTATACATTACCTCTCTACATTACAAATTTTTGCCAATTGCACATTTTACTATTTTGTTCAGCTTTCAATTTTTCGTTGAGTCACTGTTTTAAAGCTCTTCTGATTCATTATTTGCAGGGATATTGTCTTCAGAAGAACGAATCGTGCCCAGATGGTTACTTTTATGAATGGATGGGGCCTCAGGAGGAGGGTCCTCTTAAGTCTCTGGAAGAAAAGGCCATTTGCCGCAGCTGTCACCCCCGTTGTAAAAGGTGTACAGGGTATGGTTTTCACGAACAAGTATGCCAGGAGTGTGCATTGTATAAAAAAGGGGAGCAGTGTGAAGATGAGTGTCCTCTTGACCACTACACTGATGAGGAACACCATGTATGCACGCCATGCGACACTGAATGTCGTGAATGTCATGGACCCACTAATACTGACTGTAAATCTTGCCGGAATTTAAGGGTTTGGCTGGTATGTTTCAAATATTTGTTGATGGGATTTTTTGTAAATAATTATTTTTCTTTTTGTGATAAATAGATGCTATGTTGTGTTCATTAATTTATTTTCTGATAATTTTTAATATTTGTTTCTCAGGATTCTAACCATAGTGATAATTCATCTTTCAACTGCACATCAATTTGCCCTCTAGAAAGTCCTTATAAGACATACCCTCCGGATAGCAATGAAGATCCATATTGTTCAAAATTTCCACCATTAGATGCACAATTAAGGTAAAGTTATTTAATGTGGTTAACTTAAGTAGTTTATTTCATGATAAATTAATAGATATGTAACATTACATTTTTCGTTTTGTCAGCAGTAGTGATATCATCACCAACTACCCGACAGTATTTGGCGTTATTATTTTTGTGTGTGTGGTAGCCCTTCTGGGTCTTATTGTTGTTAGTTGGGCATTTCGTCGTAGAGCAAAAGCAAAGGAAAATGCAGTCAAGATGACCATGGTTATGGCGGGCATAGAAGATAATGAACTTCTGAGACCTACGAATGTGAAACCAAATTTGGCAAAGTTACGTATTGTGAAAGAAGCAGAACTTCGAAAAGGAAATGTTTTGGGATATGGTGCATTTGGAACTGTGTACAAGGTATGTTAAGTGTCTGCTTGTTACACATAATTCAAGTTATTGGATTATGATTGATTGATTGATTCTCTGATGGGTGAATATGAAATACAGTTGCATTAAAGTAATATTCAGTATTTTTAACTAGCTACACATATTGTAGTAGTTCATAATTTTATTCTCATTGTGTTTGTTTTAGGGTGTATGGGTACCAGAAGGTGGTAACATCAAAATACCTGTTGCTATAAAAGTCCTTAGAGAAGGAACAGGTTCCAACACCAGTAAAGAGTTCCTAGAAGAAGCGTATATTATGGCCAGTGTTGAACATCCGAATTTACTCCAACTACTTGCTGTGTGCCTTGCCTCTCAGATGATGCTAGTAACACAACTAATGCCTCTTGGTTGTCTTTTGGATTATGTTCGTAACAATAAAGAAAGAGTTGGATCAAAACCATTGCTTAATTGGTGTACACAAATTGCCCGAGGTATGTTCCTAAATTTGTGATCTATTTTGTGAATTAAATTCATCTTGAGTACACATGTATATGCGAGTATGTGAGTTAGCGTACATCTTCATTTATGTCTCTGTGCTTGGGTTTGTGATCTTTCTCCTTGGAGTGTATGCGTTAGAATGTGTTGGTTCTTAAATATAATTTTTATTTTGGTGGGAATGTAGGAGTAGCACTCTACTCACAAATGACCTTGGTAGAACAGACATCCACTCCTTAATTGCTTGTGCTTTTCATCATGGTATTGTCTTTATTGCATTACTCCAAGGCACCACCATTTCCTTACATCCCCATTCTCAAAAACAGATGTTAGGGGTTACTAGTGTGGATCATCAATATTATGCTTCATCCTCTATCCTTAGCAGAAACTCCATTGCTGTACTCCACAAATTCTGATACTCCGAACCATTCCTCTCCTGATTGGCACACGTATGTAGTATGTATGTAGTATGTATGTATGTATGTATATATGTATGTATGTATGTATGTATGTATGTATGTATGTATGTATGTATGTATATGTCTGTGTTTGTATATGAAGTTAAGTGTGTATGTAGGCTGAGTAGATCATGAAAGCATTGGCATGTCATGTGTTTATAGTTATAATTTTTTTATTTTTTGTAAAGTGTTTTATGAGAATTAGTAATTTAGATGTATTAAATGCAAAACTTCTGTTCTTTAAAGGAATGGCTTATTTGGAGGAAAAGAGGTTGGTTCATCGTGACTTGGCTGCTAGAAATGTTCTCGTCCAAACCCCAAATTGTGTGAAGATAACAGATTTTGGCTTAGCAAAACTGCTGGCTATAAATGAAGATGAATACAAAGCAGCAGGGGGCAAAATGCCCATTAAATGGCTGGCTTTGGAATGTATTCAACACAGAATTTTCACTCACAAAAGTGATGTTTGGGCCTTCGGTAATTGCATAATAATTTTTTAAAGCATAAAGTTTTTTTATTGTATGATATTTTTGTTTTGAAAGAGCATTGAATAATAAATTGTTTAAATTTCAATTCGTTTCCACATTAATTCAAGGGACATAATTTGCAAATCCAATTACTTTGTAATTATTTGTTGTAATTTGTTATAAATGTAGCAATGTTTTTGAATCTGCTCTTCAAGCAGCTCAATAGCTTCAATTATTAATATATTTTAAAGATTCAGTGCTTGTTTTTTCTTCTTCTTTTTTTGTTTCCATTTCTACTTGTCTGAACATAACCAGCTGCAATTTTGCATTCTAGGAGTCACCGTGTGGGAATTGCTCACATATGGGGGACGGCCATATGAAAGTGTTCCTGCTCGAGATGTCCCTGAACTTTTGGAGAAAGGAGAGCGTCTTCCTCAGCCAGCTATCTGTACTATTGATGTATATTTGATTATGATTAAATGTTGGATGTTAGATGCTGAGAGTAGGCCAAGTTTCAAAGAACTTGCTGATGAGTTTGCAAGTATGGCACGAGACCCTGGTCGGTTTCTTGTTATTCCAGGAGATCGTTTCATGAAACTCCCTACATATTCTGTTCCAGTGAGTTGACTTTTTCTTTAAGTATTCTTACCACTTTAGTAGTTCTTGGGCTGATGAGACACTCAGTCCATTCTTCTATATATTCAAAATAACAACCAAACCATAACCAGGTACGAACATTTAGACGATCTATTGTGTAATCGTTATACTCATCTTGTGGTTTGTGCTGAACTGCTATGATGGTGGTTCAAACTCCGAATTGATCTAAGTCAAGTGTGTAGGACAACGTGGGTCAACAGAAGATTTTCTGGGGGTAATGCTTTTTCCCCTGCCTTTCATTCCACCACAACAATTGCTCATTATAATTCATCTTTACAAAATTCACATATCATCCTTCTTAAAGTGATGTGTCAGGAATTGCATTCAGCATCATTGTAATTTACCAACTAAAACCTCAGAGGTATCATTTCATCCTCCATCTGTGACCCCTTGAATAATAAGGGTAAAGGAGTGGAGACAGGTAAATACTAACCTCAATATGGCATACTGGGTACATGGCATCAAGCATACAAAGGTAAATAAATATATGAATACACAAACCAAAAATTATTTTTTCAAAGTCAAAGCTGCATACTGCATCATTATTATTTTTATTGTGAAAGGGTATGTAGAACACTATAAGAACCATTGTACAACGGAAGTTTCATTGAATAGAAACAGGTAATTATATAAATTATGGAAGAATGACTTGCGTCTGCCACGGTAACAGTAAAATGGTTGCAAAATAACCAACAATGTGATAAAAACATGTTTCTAAAACCCTAACCCTTGTGTTGTTTCCGACACCTTTATGGAGCATATGACAGAAAACCTCCAGCCTGCGAAAGATAACAAAATTGAGTTACTTTTATACTGATGTGTGGTGAATTACTAACAGAAGGGATAATTTAAACTCTCGACCTAGTACCACCAACAACAGTTGTGCAATAGCTAAAGTAGAAATTGGGAAGTGTCAGATATGACACGGGTGTGGAATGACGATTAATATATTGTTATTTTAATACAAATACAATGTTTTTTCTGCTGGTTTGCATACCAGTGAACTTTGGATTGCTAAAATTGTTCCAAAACTTGGATTTAATTTTTAAAAGTGAGTCCCTAAATTTTGCCACTGTAGTCGAATTATGGTGCCATTAAGTATTTATAGATATATTGTGTATCATAAAATATATCAATCCAATTTGACAACACTACTTGTTCGACCAAAAGTAATTGCTACTTAAAATTTGGGAAATTCCTCAGAGTTCTTAATTTTTTGGAACATATTTTTTATATGATGTAAATGTACATTTATTGTATCTTGGTCCTAATTACAGTGCTATTTTTTGTTTCAGGATGAGAAAGAGATAATTCGAAATCTCTCTTCTCCTGAAGAAAATTCTGAATCATTAGTTGATGCGGATGAGTACTTGCAACCTAAATCAAGAGCACCGATAGTGCCTACTCTTACTAGTATTGACTCCTCTTCTTCTGCACCTCTTCATGTTGCCAATAAACAACTGTGGACAGCGCCATCTGATTCACCAACTCCTCAGAATCAACAAAATTGGGATAGAGAGGTGTTACAGTATGGTCTTGTACCACATTGTAGGGAACAACCTTCCAGTAGGTTGCCAGATGAAGTAGATTGTGGAAATAGTAGATACTGTAGTGATCCTCTTAAAATGGTTGTTCCCCGAGGTTAGTATTGATTTATATTGATTTATTCAATAAAAATATTAAACTCTACTTTCTCATTAAACTATGAAATCCCAATATATTCATTTGATGTTAATACTGAAACTCCAAATCGATTACCTTTCTTTTCTACTGTTTTAGATACCATTGAAACATAAAAATGTAATTATAATTTGATATAACACCATGTTCATTATTATCTCCTTATCTCTCCTTGATGAATTCATTATTTGAGCTATTTTCTATATGATAGGATTAATCTATTGGCTGTTCTAGTAAAATAATTATTTTGAATAAAGTTAGCAGTGCTTCAAAGATGGGTATAATTTACTCATATTTTATCATGATTGACAGTGGAGTTTATCTTCAAATAATAATGGAATTATTATTATCCTCGGAATATCAGTATTTAGAAAACCACTCATTCGGTATTAGCCAAATCCAAAATGCAATCTCAATCAAAATTGTGTAATTAAAATATGTACCTCAACAGTTTTTCTTCCGTATCAATATGTTGTAATGACAGAGGATATAAGTGTTGATTAGATTAGAATGCTTTTGTTCACCAAAGACATGTGGTGGGATTTTACTGTGTGTCCAAAGCATTCCTATTACTCATATTTATTTGAAATAAAAGAACAATGCAGAAAGTGTCAAGATATACCATTGCAATAACATAACTTGAATATAATAAATTACTTTAAATGAGTCAAGTCAGTGTTGCTTAGTGGGTACAGGGCTGAATTGACAGCTTGGCAGCTAGGGTTATGACTCCAGTGAGGTACTGGACTGAATTCCTGACACACTCAGTCTGCTATAATATGAGTACGGGGTCGATTCCATGGGTTGCAGAAGACCGAGGATGATGATAGCCACATCTCCTCCTTCTTGAGCAGAGACCCTTTTATTTACGTGACCCTCCATGAACTATATGGGTGCTGAGGACCTATTATAGGACTGTTTGACCTTTGGTATTAATAAATACCATACAATTTCACTCAATTTACCTCCAAGTCAATCGTGTCCAGCTGAAGAAGTAAACTGAGTGAAATTGTGTGACAAATATATAATTAATGTAATTTATTATATTATGAAGACTTTACTGAATGAAATTTATTAAGAATATCGTTATTAGATACATGACTATTAATAGGAACAAATCAATAGAAGCAAAGAAGTAAATAGAAGCCCTGTTATCCAAATAATATATTTTTAATTCTGTCACCAATCTCTTCTATATTATTTGAAAATTTTTTTCTCTTCATTGACATATAGATGATTCAATTGCTATTTGACTTTTCTTCTCTTTCTGGTAGTGAAAATAGATTTTTGTTGTGTTTNCCTGTTATCCAAATAATATATTTTTAATTCTGTCACCAATCTCTTCTATATTATTTGAAAATATTTTTCTCTTCATTGACATATAGATGATTCAATTGCTATTTGACTTTTCTTCTCTTTCTGGTAGTGAAAATAGATTTTTGTTGTGTTTCTATATTATTGGAAGTATAATTTTTCTGTGGTGAAATGACATAAACTGTTTTGCGCTCGTAAGATAAAGAGAAAAAAAAGATGGCAGATAGCAATATACAGGGAGAGAAGGAACTTAAGCATACGCACCATACCATTACCGAACTTTCAGAGTCATTTCACTACAGTACAAGCACTCTTGTAATTAAGTATTGCTACAGATGACTAATAGCTTGTGCTTAATTAGTGCTCCAAAATGAAATAAATTTTAAATCAAAATTCAGTTTCAAATTGTACATTAAGTATTTCTAGTTATCATCTTACAGTGTTTGGCAAAAACTTATCGTTATATTCCTTCAATGTTTGATTTGTTTATTTTAGATAGGTTTTATTCTTACTATTGATAATAATAAANCATGCTCCAAAATGAAATAAATTTTAAATCAAAATTCAGTTTCAAATTGTACATTAAGTATTTCTAGTTATCATCTTATTGTTTGGCAAAAACTTATCGTTATATTCCTTCAATGTTTGATTTGTTTATTTTAGATAGGTTTTATTCTTACTATTGATAATAATAAAATATTCCTTGTTGAAAAACGTTTTCTGTATTAAAAGTAAGCAAAAAATAAGTTACTGATTATGTTAAGGAAATTTTTTTAATGTTTCTTCTAAACAATGAGTCAAAATTGTTCTTAATGTTTTAGAATTTGAGGAACTTCCTGGTGGTTGCCGTTCTGTCGGATTGCCTAGTAGGTGTGAAGCTCAGGTGGGAAATTTGAAATTAGATCTTCCTTTGGATGATGATGACTACCTGATGCCATCTCCCCAGCAAAGTCAAACTACTACAACTTATATGGATCTCATAAGTGATTCTAGAATACTTGGTAAGTGCAGTTTCTATATTATGTAACGATATGTTGTGTTTCCCTTTTTTTAAATGTGAACTGTTGGCTTAGTTTTATTTTCTTGATGTAACTTAAATATGAACTTAGAGAAGGAACATAATATGAGTGATATAATGAAATATAATTAATAGAAATGGGGAGATAAGTTAGAATCTGTTATCCGGTTGTTTTCTGGATCTGTGGTTTATCTGGATCGATTTTACAATTGAAATATGATTTTTTATTTACAACTTTGCTGTCCAGTTTATCGTCAAGTTTTTCTATACCTCTGTCAATCCTAGTTTTTTGATTTGAAGGAGGTACTACAGTTTATATTGAATAGAGCAAAATAATTGAAGAGAAATGAACATAATTTGCAAAAATAAAATCCATAATTTCTCTTTCTAAATAATGTGTTAATGAGTGGTATTATCAACTTAAGAGAAATCGAACCTTTGGTCGTATGACATAAATTAAGGTGCAGAGAGTTGAGAGTGAATAAGTTGATAAAATTTTCCTATTAATTTTTTACATGAAGTAGAACATTGGTGAAGTGAAATTATTGATGATAGTTTAAATTGTTCGCAGGGAAAGGGAAAAGTGGTGTGGATAATCCAGAGTATCATGTTGTTCAGGAGGACACTCTGAATATGCCTGCACATACAGTAGGCATTCCTACCGATACTATGCCTCCGAGAATACACCTTCCTCAGCCTAAGTCATCTGAGGAGGAGTCTGATCATGAATACTACAATGACTTTGATAGACTACAACGAGAGCTACAACCTCTAAAGCCTTTACGAAGGAATGAAACTACAGTGTGAAAAGAGTGTGCACCTAGTGTGCTCTTGCTGTTGATACTTAATGTGTAGGGAATTAAAGTCCTACTATTGACTTGTGGTTGGTTTATGTACTTGGTGCTGTCAATCATACATTCTGTAGTTCCCTCCACATAGTGAACACGTTTGCCATTTTTTTGGACTTGTACATTTTAAAAAAGAAAAGTGAATGAAATGTTTATGTGTGTGTGTTGTCTGGTGTTATCAGGTCTTAAGCGAGTTAGCTTTTCAAAAGAAATATTAATCGTAAGTGGAAATGAAACTTCGTCATAAAATATTTCCACTGCATGGACAACAGACTGTGATATGGATTATTGTACCTTATGTTTTTTACTTGATAAGTACATGTCACCAATAAAATTGGTTACATGCTTCTACATGAAAATTTGAGATGTTCGTTATTGTGTGCTCGTCAGTGTGTGTGAACATGTATGTTTGTATGTATTGTATATATGTGTGTGCGCGTGTGCTAATATTGTGCAGATATCTAGGATACTTGAAAGCTTTTAAATATTAGCGTCATTTAGTGTGTGCCATTTATGTACCATTTTAGGGAATGGAAAACAAAGGAAGTAAGGAAGTGTACAATATTTCATCTTATTATACTTGTACATAGAAGAATTGTATCTTATTAAATTTTACTAATGTATATTTTATTTCTCTTGTGAAGTTTGAATATATTTTACTATATATCAAATTTTTGTGTAATTTAAAATTTCATTGTCATATTTCCATATTACAATATGATTATTCTGCGCTGAAATGATGTAAGCAGTTCTGCAAATGTAGAAGAGGAATGTGGGATAAGGCTAAGGAGGTAAGAGATGGGAAAGGAGGAACTCATACATGTGTACTTCGTCACTTGTCTGCTGTGTCATTACACCACAGAAAAATCATTGTACATTACTTCGTTGAAGATCTGTTGAAAAATTAAATTCTTAATTATTTCCTTCATGATCCTTTACCTTAATCTCATGATGAGTCCTTCTACTATTGTTCTATCACTCAAACTTGTAATTCATTGTAAAATTGTTAGTCTGCTTCAGTTCAATATGATTCACACAATGAAGCATGAAGTAATGGTAGAAAATGAAAAGTTTTATTTGAAGAAAATATGTGTTTATTTACAAACCAATTACATAAAATAAACCATCTTTATGATTAGCAACCTAGTAGGTGTGTCAGAAAAGTGAAGAGACCAGCATTTTTGAAAGTTGTGACAACACGATGAGTTAAGTTTAACCCTTCAAGTGAAGTTTGACACTTAAAAGTTATGAGAAGTTACAACATTCCTTGGGAACAAGTTTCTCCATTGCACAAAACATTTTTGAAGGATAGAGATAAACATTTTCAACATTGAAAACTGAAGAAAATTTGGAACAGTGGAGCTCTTGAGAAGTTAAGTCCTTCATGTCAGAGTGGACAATTCGGATAGTTAGTTGCTCCTCCATGACAATGTTAGATATCTATTACATCCCTGTTACATGCCTATTTCCATCCACAAGTTTTTGACAGTGAGGTATTCCGATGACACCCAGCCCCCTTGTTCACCTGATTTCACTCTGTGTAACTTCTTAATAATATAAAAAATTACTTGAAAGCATGTGACCTTATTGTACATAACCTTGAAAAGGATATAACCAAGGAGCAAATAGGATTCCAGTTGAAACCTTTTAGAATGGCTACAGAAACAGGAAAGAACACTTCAGCCAATGCATAAGTGTCCAAGAAAATTACTTTGAATGGTGAACCATGGTGTATAAAAAAAAATTGTAGTGAAGAAAAAAACCCCATCTCAATACTTTTCTGTTACTACTTGTATGACGTTGGAAATTATTTTGATGCTTATGTATAAATTTGATCATTAGCTAAGCTTTTGATATGAACTAAGGTTATGGATGTGTTATATCCAAAGTTAAATGTTCTTCATGAATATTTACTTGACCTTCCACGAATCTGGAGGTGTACTTAAGTACAGAAGACTTCCAATTTTCGGCAGAGTGAATTATTGGCTATTGTATTTGACATACAAAAATTCTTTTTTAACTTCAGCTTTACTAATTTAGTGCATTATGAGTTTTTTTGTATAATAATGTCATGGTATGATAAGTACATTACAATGCTTATGGACAATATTATTAATTGTACTGCTTTTCATATTCATGGAACTACTAGTCCTTATTCCTGTTTGTGGATTATCACGGGAAAGCAGTAAAACTTTTGTCTCAACAGGCATAGACCAAGAAAAGTTACTCTAACACTAAAACTTGACCATCCAAGCCGAACATGCATTGCTTGCTCTTCCAAGAAGCTACATGGAGTTCCTTTGATCTGCTTTGTCCATATTGAGATGAGTAAGATATTACTAACTTATTAGAAGATGGCCTCATTGCAATGGAACTATATTACATTTCATTGTTATAAATATGACCTTAATGTAGAACATGCAATATGCAGAAATGTAGAAATGAATCACAGAATCATCACACCACACAACACCCATGGCTTAGTTCTCATTATTTGGTGGCTAAGCACAAATATTCCATGTCAAATTGTATTTAGTAAATTAGTTTTTTTTTCCCTCCACGTGGTCATACGCAGTTTGTACTGTTTTTTGANCCCCTCCACGTGGTCATACGCAGTTTGTACTGTTTTTTGACAATAAATTTATTTATTATTTATTTATTTGATGTCTCGTAAAATTGTCTCGAAAAAATATTAATACTAAGAATCGTATGGTCTTGTTAATTTAACTGGAACTTCTTTGGATTAGGTCACAATTGGAAAATTAAAACTATCTTCAATCTTGCCAACATTTTGATATATTAATATAATTAATTTAGAACTACAATAATAATGTAACTTGAAAATACTCATAAATATGCAAAAAATATATAACCAGAAAGACAAATTTTGAAGACAAGAAAATTACATCCATTACACAAAATACAAAACTATTATTGCATAGTCAGAATACGTAATTTCACATACCTAGTTTCTTTTGTATTCTCTAAAATGATATATTCTGTGGTAGTCTGTGAGAAAACAGAGTTCGGGATCTCTCCTCTCTGACTGACGATTATTGCTCACAAGGGAAAAAATAGAAATAGTTTTTGTGTTTATTTGAAAAATAGATGTCCCGCACATATGAAAATGCCATAAATGATTTTTTAGTTTTTTCGAAAATTGAAAATATTTTAAAAGTTTGATCAACTTTTGCAGTGTTTTACCTTGCTCTCTTTCACTGAAGACTAGCCTATATACATGGCGATTATTGCTATGTACCTTCCAAAGTTGATCATTGGCGAATGGAGTGGCCGCTTCCCCATTGGCAAATATTCGATGCTGGAAGGTGTTGGAAGGCCGGTCGATGCGAACGACCAGGACCTCTCGAGTGTGTGGCATCATTTGTCCGCGCCTGCACCGGATGGTGCTCATCGTGGGTGGGCTGCACGACTTAATTGTTCACAAGTCCTACTGAAACATAGAATGTCGCCAGTCTGTCTTGGTAGTCGGAGGAGGTTGAAAGTCGTGGAGGAATGGGTGTAAGCAAGTGGAGAAGACAGTATGGAGGTGATCTGAAGTTAATTCAAAGCGGGGGGTGGAAATTTGTAGATTAGAAGAGTGAAGGACTATGTCTAGGATGTCGTGCAGTACGTCGTCGATCAGGTGGGTCGGACGAGAGGGAGGAGGGAGGAGGAGAGTCGGATGTTGTGTGAGGTACATGGCTAGGGATCTACCGCCGATGTTGCAGACCGTGCAGCACCAGTCGATATGTTTGCAGTTGAGGTCTCCGGCGATGACGATGCGGTCACCCAGACCCCTGAGGATGTCGAGATTCACCCCGTTGAGAGCTTTGCGAGGCCGTAGATATGCGGAAACTGTGTCTGTAACTGTGTCCCGTTGTGTGCCGAACTCCAAGATCGTGGCTTCAAGAGAAGAAAGAGTAGGAGTTGGAAGGCGAGTATGGGGGATAGTCTTTCGGATGGCGATGGCTGTACCGCCGCGTGGGTTTAAATTACGGATGGCGTGGGACCTATCATCTCTATAGATGTGGTACCCCGAAAGAGAGAAAGACGAAGTGGGAGTAAGCCATATCTCCTGGAGAAGAAGAACATGGATTGAAAAGTCGGAAAGAAATTGTCGAATTTTCGCATGTTTACTGGCAGTGCCACGGCAGTTCCACGACGCAAAGGAGGTAATTCTATTGGGGACCAATTAGAAGAGGGGGGCAAGAGCTTGTAAGGCGTTAAGAGCCTTAGGGAGGAAGGGGTCAGGGGCTGAAAGAATGGGAAGAATTAATTTGCTGGCGTCGAAACTAGCAGATCAAAATTTTTAAGGAATTGTAACAGCCCAGTTAAAGACTGTAGGTCGGCAGCAGTTACTAGACTAGTAAGAAGTGAAGAAAAGTTTCCAATAGAGGGCGAAGCTGAAGGAGAAGAAGCAGATGGACCAGTTTTCCCTTGCACGATGTTGGCAAAGGACGCCAACAGCGGCCTCAGGGCTGGTGCAGCGGCCACGTTTGTTCTCATCAGGTTATTAGCCCTATGAGCAGCCTACGTATTGGCGCGCTGCTCTTGATAGCGAGCGACCTATTAGGCGCTCCGTTTCTTAAGTTCCAGAAAAGCCGGGCAACCCGACCAGGAGGCGCAAAGGTCGCCCGCACAGTTGTTGCAGGTGAGGCGTGTGGACCGTGGAGAGCACTGCGCCAGGCTGTGAGGGCCCGCGCACAGAGGACAAACGACGTAACATCCGCAGTGATTGCGGGTGTGACCCCAAGCCTGGCATCGCGTGTAGTGAGCGATACTCTTACGTCTGTTGCACTCCTCAAGCGTAACCCACACATTTCCGAAATACCGGACTTTTTGGCGGAGTGCGCTAGCTCCTCCACGTAAAATCCCAGGTGGATCCTCCCGTATGTACCATTCTTTCGTTGGAGTTCCGAAAGGTGAAATACCTGGAACCCCTGGTTGACAATATTCTCTCGTAGTGATTCGAGGTCTTCGTTCGTCTGAAGGTGCCGAATCACTAGGCGGTTACGTCTCTCCTCCGTCACCCGATGAAAGAGGAATGAGGTGTTGGCGTAATTCTTCAGAGCGGTCTGCTTCCGGACCACCGCCTGGTGATCCTGGAAGTGTGCGACGTGCACAATAAAGTGTGCACGCGTATTACGCCCAGTCAGCTTGGACTGGGATCAAGCCTGCAAGACTCAAGAAACAATTTATTAGACTCTTCCATCTTGGAGGGCTTCCTCCGAGTTCTCCCTACGGCCGCTGCACCCCCGGTTAAGCTGTGTGATCGCGACACCTCGCCGGCTGACTTCGTCTCGGCGCAGTGACTGAACACTAATCTCCGGAAGCGGATGAAGCAGCGTGGTTGTTCAAAGCGGAGGCGGCCTGAACTTACGACGTCTTCGCTGACCATGGCTTCTCTGCAGACGTCGATTGTCGTGCTGCCTGCTGACATCTCTGCAGGTAACGTTAATAATGGACGCGATAAAACAGATCCTCCCCATCTTATCCGCCCCCGGCTCTTTCCTCCCCAAGGCTCTCACCGCCTTGCAAGTTCTGTCCTCACTCTTCTAAATGCCTCCTAATTCAATAACCTCCTTTGCGTCTGTTACACCACACCACAAGCCCAGATGCGATGTGGGTATATTTTTGGGTAGAAGCGGGATTCAACCATAAACCACTACCTTTATGGTAGAGTTCGCTGCCACCAGCTTGATTTCCCAAGCAATCAAACACACGTATAATAACAATAAAATATTCCTTTAATACAAGTTAAATTGAAATCTGCGTATTTACAAATTTGAACGAACTCTCAAATCATAAATACAAGTTTGAATTTGTTATTACAGAGTTATCGCTATGTGAAGGCAACAATTACATACATATATAAATACTGGTGTTATCAATTAATTCGGAAATCTACCCAGATCATCGGAATCTAAAAAAATTGCAAGTTGCTATCCCGAAATAACTAACTGTTCCAAGTTACGTCATTCGCGCCTAATAGCAATGTAATTGAATTACCGCAGCAATTCTCAGTGGTCTGACGACCAATACAAACCAGGTCACATCTCAATTAACCTGGGTACTTCCTAACACTTCCGCAGAAAAGTCTGAAAATCCCTGAGGATTCTCAATCATCCTAATATATACAGAAGCGGAGGTCACGTGATCACGCCTTCGCTACCACGCTGAGCACTCTACATCATCTTGGTCACCCCTCAGCTTCTGAGAACACGGTGTCTTTACCGATATGCCAGCGTCCTCGGGATGGCCATTATTTTCAGCATCCGGTGGAATTTTCCATTTATAACAGTCTTTCTTTAGGGGTTTTTCCGTCTCGCTTCGGTATACATGGCGAACAAGTCCCTCTAACAGAAATATTACAAACCAAGGAAAGACCAGCACTGCTCACACCCCTCGGCCGACATTCTTCGAGCGCATTTCTCCTTCTCGGAAAAGCAAGGGGATGGTCCCAGAAACAATGAATGAAAAGGTGGTCACTTTTCCTTATTTGGCGGTGCCTGGCCCGATCCGTAATCTTCTTAGGAATGTCCGGTTAGCAAAATGCTTGAAAATGTTAATATTTCACAAATCGATAGACTGCACTGGTCCTGATGTTACAGCGTCGTGGAACTGCCAAGGCATCACCAGCCTCAAGATAACGGAAATCCGGCAATTTTTATCCGACTTCTCGATCCATGTTTTTCTTCTTCAGGAGACATGGCTCACTCCCGCACTTTCTTTTTCTCTGCTGGGCTATCACATTTACCGTGACGATAGATGCTGCACCATCCCTAATCTCAACCCCCACGGCGGTACAGCCATCGATATTATGTGTGATTAGACGGCATTTTTAGAGGTAGGAAACAGGTATTTTACAAATAAACACACACACACAAAAATACTAGTTGAAAATTTAGAAATTTTATTTATTTTTCAAAAATTTTATCACGCTCTTCAGGCTAAATAGAAAACATGAGTGATACGAAAGAGTGCGTATTGCAGTTCATGGTGTACGTGAAGCTGAAAGAGCTCATACGACTCGCGACGTAGTGTTGAGTAGTTTACATTATTTCAGTTGGTCAAAAATTTTCATTATTTTTTTATTTTTTTCAAAACTTTCATAACATTTTTAAGGCAAAATATCAATTAAAATAACACGTAATACGAAAGAGTGAGTATTGCAGCTCATTGTATACGTGAAGAAGAAGAAAACTCATACGACTCGCACATCATGACGTGATGTTGGGCAGCTCACTTTCGCGTACGATGTCATAGGTCATCGAGACGCTTTCTAGTGAAAGTTAGCAAGGTGTAACCTTAAAGTAGTGTTACGGTCCCAAATTAACTTCGTCTTTCAATTGTGTCAGTAAGTATAATTATCATCTCCGTCACCATTTGTGAATAATGGGGATGCAATAACAAGAGGCGAGTTGAGATTTCTCAGCACCACAATTAATTCTATGAATACTAGAGCAAGTCAAAGGGAAATCCGCAGCAAAGAGCGTTCTCTGCAGGATATGAGCCAGTCGGTTTCCACTCATTGGAAGCCACCAATGGGAATCGAACAACTGTTCATTCCCATAATAAAATAACTGGATTGGTTCATAACCGGCGAGACGCCATATTGGACGTTAGAGATAACAGCCGAGCACCACCAGCGAGGCAGAGGGCAAGATCAGAGTAAGCCTGGCTGCTCTCTGGATGTATCTTCAATACATCCACTCCGTTAGGACTTCATACTGTACACTAAGTTCTGTCTTCAAGAGCCATTAATTATGTTGTATTGTTCTATCCTAGAATTTATGTTATGTAAACTATATTAACAAGTAAATGTAATTGTTTTAGCCCCCAATGGTTATCAGCTGAAACCACATTATTTTAGATTAAACCATAATTAACTTACTAACTGTTTGAATTAGCCTTAATTCCTTAATGACCAAGTAGGGCGATGATCCAATCTTAGACTTACCCAGTCGAATCTGGTCCTCCTCACATAATTATTGATGAGTTACGCATGAATCGCAAAGCGAGTAGCCATTGAGAGCATCATTTATTAGATCAATCATGTGATCGAATGCTCAATTAGAGCTGAATGCTTTAAATTAATGATTATTAAATTCAATAGGCAGACACGTAACAATAGTTGATGAAAGATTCAAACATTTTTCAATTTTTTGAAAAAATCGAAAAATTTTTTGTAGGCATTTTTTAGGTTAGGAACATATATTTCCCGAATTAACACAAAAAAGTTTTATTTATTAATAACAGATAAAAGCAAAGAAAGAAGTTTTACGGGTTTTAGTTCCAAATTACTGGAAAAAAGTTCTGCATTTCCAAAAGAAGATTACATTTGTAATGATGTTCACCTGAATACAGATGTTGTGACAAAAATTAAGTGACGTAATAAAATATACATATTTTATTTGTTCAAGTTCTAATGTTGTTTTGTGAATACTTTTATTAAAATTTGTAAAATCATTCAGGGATGGAGTGGGTCGCTTTCCCTACTCCGACTATATGCCCAAAATCAACCTAAATAAATTCATTTATTGCAAAATTAGTATGGACGAACTGTGTATGACGTGGAGAACGATAAGCTAATTTAATTATGGAAGTAAGCATGGGACCACCCTATCATTTCCGATGAAGGGTCCTAAGGCAGAGGCGGATTTAACATTCCTAAGATAAGAATAAAAATAGTTGGGTACGTGATGTAACATTAACGACACCAACAAAACAACCCACAAAATAGTACCGAACTGCCGATAAAATTATCTCACGTGGGCATTTCGTGGGAGACATTTAATCCTACCGATTTGCAAAACATTAAAATCTTCTCCTACTGTCTAAAGTTTACAAAACGTTACGTAGTAAAATTGTTTAATCCTCCGATTTCTCGGCAGAAAATTCGAGAAATGCCACGTTCCACTTGGATAGCACACGCAATAGCACTCCAGGATACGGTAGGATGAAACAGGAAACAACAACACGCCATAATTGGATTATTCTAGAGAAATTGGACAATTTATGTCCGAAATACTCTATCCAGTTAGGTTTGTATTTTTTTTTTGCTAGCACAGTATATTGATACAAATGAATTAGGTCATTTAACATCATCAGATTCATGAGCACGACACAAATAATTTATTTACGACAATTTCCTCACTCTTTTGTCATTTCATTCACCCCTCCTTTGTCATTTTTTGAAATTGTCAAGGTAGAAAAGGTCTTTTAGGTGCGGTTGATGTGGTAGCAAGTTTGTGGGTTCCCGTCGGAACCAATGTAACCTACTACATTGCTCAATAACCTCAGTTGCTTCATCTACACATGTTGGAACTGTTGAAAACGTGAAGTGCTTGTTTATGGACCTGACCCGGACTGGCCCGGTGACCCATCGACCCGCGGACCGGTGCGCCCTCCCGAAAAGAGGACAAATGCACACTCAGAGGATGAAAAGAACGTCCTCTTTTTAAAATTACAAATTCGAAATAATAAGAAAAAATTACAATTAACATTTTGAAATATAGAAACGTAAAAGAATATCATAGCACGACGAAAGCGCTGATAAGAAAGTAAGACTGTGAACATGAAGGTGTTATGAGCAGCGTCTCGAAGCGCCTACGTCGCAGTTACGCTTTCTATACAGGACAAAATATCGGAGGGCGCACGGCTACCAACCTCACTCTGCTACCACTTCCTCGTTCCGAGACGCCTTGACCCAGAGATGCTCCCTGACTCATCATCTTCGACATTCTTATCCTTGATGTCCGGAATGATTCACCTACTGGGGAGATAATTACACTACCGTTGACAACATCAATATAAAATACTTGAAATGGTATTTGTTTGGTGACATTTTCTTAAAATTTTGTGCAGAATCCAAAATTATATGAAAATCTTGTCTTGTACGTGCACGGTAAAAAGACAATTTGCAATAATAATATCCAGTAGGTGAATCATCCCGGCCGCGTAGGGAAACAATGTCAATTTGAGCGAAAGGTGATGTATCAGGGAGCATCACTAGGTCAACGGAACGAGGAAGTGGTGAGAGAGGTAGCCAGGTGCCTTCCGATATTTTGTACTGTATACAAAGCGTGAATCNGCGCTTCGAGACTGGCACGAAGAGATCATGGAGCTTTGATAGCACTACTGATCTGTCAATGGGTTCTTTTATTCTCTTTATGTTTATATTATAATTCGTCTCGTTTCAATAAGATAGATTATGAGTGAAGAGAGTGAAGTAATAAGGATAAATAAAAAATATTTATTTAATGATTCCACAAATGTTTACTCTTAACTTTTATGAATTATTACATTAGAATTTTAGGTTTCTGATGGTAGTCGGTAATTTAATGTTAATCATATTCAAAGTTTTTGTGAACGTAATAGAGGCGTAGTTACAACGTCGCATACACGCATTGCACCGGAAGAAGGGTGCTTAAATGAAATACTAAATTATCAAATTTCCTCTTGGCTTTTGTTGTACATGTTCGGTCTATATTGAAGAAGGTGACAGGAATCTTTTAAGTATTGAATATTTAAACAATAATCTTACATCACGTGATTAACATGTTGTGACTGCGAGGGCTGAGCAAATAGTATATATCTGTCTGGAAAACCAAACGTATTTGAAGATCGTGCAAGTTCATTTCGTGATGAAACACCCGGTATATTTCACTCATCCGCTTTCGGTTGGTCTCTTCTTTCCCTCTGCTGTCGTATCCCAGACGTGTTGTAAAAGAGATGAGAGACCAATTCTCCAAATAATAAATCGTATTAGTTTCCACATCTTGGACTCATGGCTGATGCAGATACATTCAGTTCGTTGTTTGTTAGTGTTTAGTGCGGTACGATGCGTATCGTTTAAGTTTTGTAAAAGTGTTTTCTTTCCTGCCATCGTTTGATTAAGACCAATATCTTTTCAGGTTTGTTGGTGATTCAATTCGTGTAGTAATAGTTTGCTGTCTGATTTCTTTTGGTTTTATGCGGGACCGATGGTACGTCTCAGACAAACAAATTCAGGCCTCCCTTATCAATATGTATAAACAAAATACAGGTAGGTAACGAAATGCATACCCGAGAATAAAACATAAAAATAAATTTGTGCATTATGTTTTAAACAAAAGATGTCACGCCCTAGCAAATTTTTATTTAATAGTATTGTTATTTTAAAAGAGTGATTTTTATTTAACAAATAACGTTTATGATTTATCAATACATTGGTGATCATTCTCTTGGTTTCAGTTTTCTTGGAAAATGAATACACAATAGTATTTTGCAATTTTGTAACAAATTTCTACTGGCTGACGTCTCAATAACTATTTGTAGATATAAAACAAAAAAGTTATAATATGTTTATTTACCTCTATAATATTTTACTTGATACTACAACTCTACAACATTTCACATTTCATACATTTTAATACATTTCGTATAGGTATTTTGATTTAATTGCATGTCAAGTATAGTTTCTAATGCACGATTCTAAAGCGTGCTTGAAACATCATTATACATACTGATAATAAACATTAATTAACGATACTACCTGTTAAACAATAATTTAAATAATCTTGTGAATACTATCTATTGCTTAGAGAGTACACCCCTGTACTTGATATTTTTATCCCCGCCCCCGTCGGTTATACGGGTATTCCTACGGTTGCTCCAGTGGCGTAACTACCACCAGTGTAGCCGGTGCAATTGCCTGGGACCCCCGGGCCCTCCAACTGTAAGGTTATTTCTTTTTAGAAATATATGGTTGAGTGTAAAGTTTGAATTAAATATTTTACAGTAGGGGCCCCAAGATATACATCAAATGTGTTTATCAAATTTGTAATCTGACATTTTAGGGGTTCCCCATGTTAAAAAAAACATAGAGATATTTTTAATAATTTTATATTCGGAAAATTGTAGTTGTGTTCTTAGTTTCGTGTCTTGAAACGGGGCACAATACAGGGCCCATACAGTATTGTCTATAGAGAGTAAGGTAACGAACTTGTTTAAGGGAAACCTGAGAGAAATAATTGACAAGTTTGTAAAAGCGAAAATTCGCCGGGTTAAATTTTGAGTAATGTGCCAAAAAATGTGCGTACTTGAAAGTACTGTGTATAGAGGGTAGGTTGGAAAAAATCCGATTAAAAATCCGATTTTTTATTTAAATCGATATGTTTTGAATGTTAAATCAGTCAAATATTCAATAATTCTTAAACCAGTCAAACACGCAGTAGTTCATTATAAAATAGGCATAATGTAGTTAGGCGGGTAAAACATAAGTTATATTTATTGCAATATTTAGATTTCGATTGTCTTATTCTATTTTAACAAGATCATTCAACCTACTAGTAAAGACAATAAATTTATTTATTTAAATTTATTTATTTAAACTATAGGTCTTAATTACAGACAATCAATCAATCAATCAACTTACNGATTAGGGGTTCGCCTTCGTTTCGAGGTTTATTGATCTCATTGTGACGTCGGCGAAACACGCATTCAAATTACTTCCTGGAAAACTAACCCTTCTGGTCAGAACCGTTATGCAGTGTTCTCAGAAATATTAATAAATGCGTCAAATGAGCATTGGCGGCATAAGGGAAATTCCGTTTAAAGAATCCATTAGCTAAGCCGATTATTTTCAAGAAGAGAAAGGCCAAGATATTTGTCGGAATGGGACCCATGAAT